>JAVXUM010000004.1:8333461-8353754 GCA_035590655.1 Pouteria glomerata
GTAGAAATTTATAAAATTTTTAATGTTTTATAGTATTTTTTTTTTTTGTTTTCTTTTACCCCCAAACGTGCCAAAGTTTGAGGGGGAGAGAGAGAGAGAAATGGACTCTATTTCCATCTTTACGTGGCGTCCGTACTCCCCGTGCATTCCCTCACTTGTTGTAGTCCACAGATTTGCCTCTGTCAAATTACCAACCTGCCACTGCCTTTTTGGGAGTCTGGATTGATTATTAAAGGAATGGAGAATTGGGCTTTGTTTATGTGAACGGAGTGGATAAATATTGAAATTGCGCCCAAATTCCGGAGCTTCTCTACAGCTTTTCACCGCCCTAAAATAGAGCTCCGATGCCAACACTTCAGAAACAAAATTCACACTCATTGTTCTTTCGCTCAAATTACCAATCTCTCCCAGACTCTAATTTCAAATTACAATACCATAAGTGATGCGAGACTTGCCATTTATGTCGCATCCGAGAGACATAATTGTCATGAAAAGTTAAAAATAACGTTTGGAAGAAGCGGAAACTTTTGTCACAATTCTCAGTGATAAAATCTAAACCCTTCAAATTATTTGTGAAATTAAATCTCAACTGTTGATTACAATTTATAAAAAAAATATTTTTAAAATAAGATATATATATTTTTTTTACTTTGGACTCCTTGAGTCTTGAGGGTGCTGACCCTACATTTCCTTTTTTTTTTAAATTCCACCATTCTTCTGGAGAATGCCGCCATGCATCACCTAGGTGGAAAAGGTATAGAGGCAGTGTTAAGACCTTTGATTTACCTCGGTTCATATGCAAACTAAGGTACTCTTTAGTTTACCCAAAAAATAAAAATAAAAAAATTTAAAAATTTTTAAAACTTATTTCATTGTCCGAATTACAAACTCACAACTCATCTTATTTTATTTCACTTTATCTCACTTTTTATCACTCTAAACACACTTTAAGACTACATTATGATGTATCTCACACTATGTTCTAACATTCTAAGACAAATTTAATTATTCAGAGAGAACCCCCACCAAAAAAAAACAAAAAAGAATACATTTAATTCACTAAAAATCTTCAAAAATCTCTAAAAACTTTTAAAAATTATTTACTTTTTATCTCCTTGCACGAATTACGAATCCACGAATTACGAATCCACAACTTATCTCATTTTATCTCACTTTTTATCACTCCAAACACACCTCCGAGTATTTCCATTGCTGAAAAAGCGAAAAAGATACAACATGAAAAGGGCACTGCCCCTTTCCAAGCTTCTCTTTGCTACTTCCACTAAATCTTCTTTGCCTTTTTTTTGCGTCCAAGGGAAACAAAACTTAGTGGAGGCAGCAAAAAGAAGCATAAGAATCGGACTACCCTAATTTAACAGCAGAAGAAAAAACTACAAAAGACGCTGACTCAATAAAAAAAAAAAAAAAAAAAAAAAAAAAAAAAAGAAGACGAATATTGTCTGGATAGAACTACTTCCTTCTCTCTTATGTGCGTAACACTCGGCCACCGTAGATATATAATCTACAGCTTTGGCAAGTCCTCACAGCTCCAACAACTACTATACTGCTTTGGGAGAACGTTCTGCAACAACACAAGCAAAAATCCAAACATAACAAAAGTCAGATCTCCAAAGTTACAATGAAGTTGGGTCTGCCGCTACTTATCTCTAATTTAAATAAATAATAATAAGAGATAATTACCTTTATACCCCTGTAAAAATTACTTGCACCCCCTGAACATAAAAGGTCTACCTTCACACCCACCCCTAATACTTCAGACTAAAATAAAATTGTCAAAAATCTGTCAAAAATAATAATTTTAGCTATTAATAACTTTTAAAAATACACTTAAACCCCCTGCAATTTATATTACGTACACTTACATCCCCTAATTTTGTTTGATTTTCAGTAAGTATTTTTGCCTTTTCACTTATTTTTGTTTGATTTTGTCTTTTCATCATAAGCATAAGGGATAAAAAGACAATTATCCCCAATAATAATAACAAAAAGGGATTTGAACGAGTACAATCTTCCAAAGAATTATCCCCCTTGCTCACTGATCAATGTATTAAGATGGCTGCTTAGAAAACTGGGATGCCAGGACCAACATGGCATTTTCTCATCACTCTATATGACTCTATATTACAATGTATGCGCACAGACAGTGATACGCATCATCTCTTTTTTCCTTTAAAATTTTCTGTGGCAACCGAAATTTAAAAAAAAATAAAAAAAATGGACTGCATCTTACCATCTAACCACCTTGACTGGTAGGGTTTTGCCCTATGAGGAGCAATTATCTCGAGAGCACGATGTACGCATTTGTGGTATGAGAAATCTTCAAAGGTACCGTCAGTTCTTACCAAATAAAAGCATCGAGTTTTCTCATGCTCAGAGTGATAGCCAACCTGTACATTTTATATACCATGGTAAATTGGTAATCCATACAAAATTATGCATATAAGATCAAAAGAAGTCTTATGACAGTCATTAGATACTGAATATTTTGGTACAGAATATGCTGATGGCTCTTGAACTTTATTAATATGAATGTAGTTGTTCAAGGAAATGTCATACGGAAATCTTAGGCTACAAGTTTTAACCGATGGAGTATTATTAGTCTATAGTAAAACACAACTACCTACCTTACAGGCTTCCTTTGTTTCTAGGAGATATGAAATTGGTCCTAACCAGATTTTGAAAGAAGAAAAATTACAGCTTTGGCTTTGTGATCAACCTGGGGAAGAAAAGTTGGCCATAAAAATTATTTACATTTAGACACTCAAACTTCACCCTTAGATTTGGAATATGATAAAGTATACAAGTGGCTTTGATTGGTGCAGTGGCAAAAGCTCAGGCTACAAAGCAATAGAACAAGTTCAAGTATCACGGCAGCTACTTTGTGCAAATTGTGCAAGAAGTTAGGTCTATAACCAACTACTGTTGGAAAGTAAACTTGATTTTAGCATTGTTTTAATCAAGAATAGAGAAATGTAGTATAATTGTCTTAATGTATGTAGTTGAAAAGGCATGCATGCACCCAAAATATTCATATTTGAAGGGTTGTCTAGGATTTGATGCATAGGGATACTGCATATATTGGGAAGTCTAAAGTCCTATGAAGGATTTCATAAAAGTAAAGAAAAATGAAGTTTGCGACGAAGTAGATGATGAAAATTGAGAAGTTTGAAAAAGATTGTGAAAGAAGATGTTCATGACAGAGAACTTTAAAAACTTTTGGGTATGTATTGCTTAAACGGTGATTTGTTTGAGTCATGAGTACTATATTTCTATTCCCTCATCAAAGTTGGAAGAGAAAATTCATAATTACTATGCTGTCGATAACGTTGATAAGAAGTGTTATAAATTTGTCAAAATTGAAGATGTTCCAATGAAGTGGAAAAATGAAAAGCAAGAAGCAGAGATTTGTGGTAGTTCATACTTGCAATATGGCCTAGAGAATTCAATGTTTGATACACGCTGGGTAATATAGAAGATATTTTGAACCATCAGAGAATCCACAGGCGAAACTCAAGCACTATGGATATTCGAGACTAAATTCAAGACTTATGGACAATGGTATGCTCATGTGAAAAGAAAGTTGAAATTTTTCATTTGAAAATACCATAGAGGCATGTGAAGAATTGTGAGGATTTTTCAAAGAAGAATAAATTTAAGATCAAAACATCCAAGGATAGGACCATGAAATTTGTTATTGTTGAAGCTGGAGGAGTTCAAAATGAAATTGAATTGCAAAAGTGAAGTAAATTCAAAGATCAACACATCTGAGGATATGACCACGAAGCTTGTTTCTATTGAAGATGGATAAGTTCAATATGAAATTGACCGTTGCATCTCAATTTGCAAGTTATGAATTTGTTGTAAAAACAAGTTTCGAGGGATATTGGAAAGTAAACTTGATTTTATTGTCAGCATTTTCTAGTATTTTAGACATTATTTTTGAGCACATAGCATTTAGATAATCAAGAGTGGAAAAAAGTATTAAAACTATGTATCTCTAAAGCTGTCTAGGAGTGGATGTGTTGGGATAGGTACACATATCAGGAAGTCTATACAGGTTCTATTGACCATTACACAGAGAAATAGCGAATGAGAGAGAGGAGCTAACTCAAGTGGAAAAAGCACCCCCACCAGGTCATGGATTGAGGTCATCCCAACTGAGGAGGTATCCCTAACCCTATCCCAACCCATACCCACATGGATATGGAGGAGGATACCAATAACTACGAGGTAATAATAATAATACCTGCACCCATATCCTTGCATATCAATTTCGTTTGTCTTCCCATACCAACTGGAAAAATCCATACCCCTTACTAATATTGAAACTCCGCATTTACTCATACCATTACATAGGTTTTTTTTTTTTTTTTTTTCGAAAGGTAAGAAAGAACATACATGTTGGACTATATTTAGAAAAGTGTCACAGTGAGAAGTATTTTGAAGTGAGATAGTTTCCCTGTTTCCCATACTAATTGAGGAATATTGAGACTCCTAAGTTTGATCTACAATACATTGAGTAAGGATGAATTGGTGACATATGTATAATATTTGGTTCAAATTTTTATGTACATCGTGATAAGATTTTTATGTTGAGACTTTTATGATGAATTGATGATGTTTGTTTTATATTGGACTTGTTATTATTTGAATCTGCATATGCAACATAAACACATATGATTTTTGCAAACTCAATAATATATTTAAAAAAAATTGTAACAATTTTAAAAATAAATGACTTACCAAAGTAAATAAAGAAATAAAATGGTTGAAAAAAATTTAAAAATCAAGTGATAAATGGGTAAAATGAGAAGGATAGAGCCTCTTACCTATATCTTTCTCATACCTACTAGGGTAATTTTTTAGAGTACTCATCCCCTTTAGTAGCTTAGTGGATAGAGTTTGTGGACATCACCGAACATGGTAAAATTGTCATCCTTGATTCCACCCACTTTCTCTAATAAATAACATTAAAAAGAAATAGCAATCCAATGCATAATGTTTATGCATTATTGGTCTAGGAGTGTCAAAAGTATGTAATCTTAACCCACCTTGCAAAAAGGCTATTTCCAAAGTTTATACCTGTGATCCCCAAGTCACAATGAAACAACCTTACGATTATTCCATGGTCATGCTAGTAAATAATGTTTTCTTATATACTTTTAAAAATAAAATAGATAAATGGTGAAATGAATTTTAAGGGGAGCAAAATATAAATTGTGGATAAGTGAAGAAGTAAAGTGGAGCAGAAAAGTAGAATAGAATTATGAACTCCGCTCCTCTCGTAAATGTTTCGCCTACATTGGTCTAGTTTCCAACTAGTGGTAGAACCCACCAAAGAATTCCAACTACCCCTACCCACGCACATTTATGGGGAATCATCACGGTTGAATGACTACTAAAATAAAAATCTATTCTAATGAAAAATTAGCCCACTCATACAACAAAACCTTGACATAAAATTTCCTAAAATAGTTTCCAATATAAAATCAGATCCTTAAATTTCATAGCTGGGTGAAGTTCTAGCAAAAAATTAGGATATGGAATAAAAAATCATGCCAATAGTAAGATAGATTGACACATTGGGTCCCAGAACCACAGCTGAAAAATTTTGCAAGCCTCAGACAACATTTGAGACTCTAAATATTGATATTGATTTCTAAGATAGGTGAAGTAACACTAATTGAAGATAAATCGAGGACAAATTCAGTTAAGGTGATTTGGCCGTATAAAATGGACAATTACAGATACGCAAATTCAGATGAGCGATAACATCCAAATCATGGGTAATGCAAAGGATAGAATAGACAAAGTTAACATTTTTAAAAAAAATAAAGGAAGATATGGCTCAATATGGTGTAATGGAAGAAATCATCCTTGACTGAACAGAATGGAAAAAAAATATATATATATATATATCTTTGTAGCCAACCCTCCATTTAGTTGGGGAAAGGCTAGGTTGAGTTAAATTTCTTAATTAATTAAAACATATAGAAACTAACCTATTATACTAAAATTCAATTAAAAAACATACAATCAAATTCAGGTATTCCATTTTGAATAGTTTAATGCTTATTATAAAGCAATAATCCAAGATGAACTCAGAATTTGAAGCCCACAGGTTTTAACTTTTAAATACTGTGATATATATATATATCGCACAAGTTTAGAAATTGCTTTCCTTTAAAGATTACCTTATGCATGAAAACAAGGATTATTTTGAGCACAAGTCAGCATTAGATTATCTTTTCTTTCATTTACCTTTATTTCCTGAGCTCCAGTTCCAATCTTTTCGTTGCTTCGAGGGTGAAAATATAAAGCCATCATCACAATAGACTTATCCAAATCATTTAACCGCTGATTGATGGGATAACTGCATCAATCGGGGCCAAAAAGAATTAAAAAAAAAAATCCATATGAACTGACAGACATAATGAGATGGAGTAAAAGCAACATCATCAAGTAACAACTGAAAATGTTGAAACACAAGTTGAGAAGCGAAGTGCTAACAAGAATATTCTGAGTTAGTACTTGTCAAAAAAGAAAAAGAAAAGAAAAAAAGAAGATTTTGGGTCAGTATCATTCATCCTGTCAAGCATGATGCTGGGTATCATGAACTGAAGGCGCAAATTAACATCTTCAGGGGAAAATGGATACAATTTGTGAAAGATTTGACAACATAATTATCATTATTAGGGTGAAGAATCAAATTTTACCATGATTGTGTGCATATAATCAGCCAATGAGAAAAAATGTATATGGCACAATGAAATACACTTATCAGTTCACCTATGTAACATATTCTATTAATGGAATCCTGGATAGCTAGCACAGTTTCCATTTAGGTTGGATTCCTTCCACATGACAATGCTACCTGGTTCATCAAGAATAAAGAACCCACCAACTATAGGAAAAATGAAATTCATTTCATAATTAGGTAATAGAAGATAAATGTGAAGGTAGCCTTTGAATGTAGCAAGGCCAAAAGAAGCCACGTTACTTTTGTTGGCAGGCAGATCCATCAATTTATGATTCATGGTTTTAGTTTGGATACATATAATTCCATAATTTAAAAAACTACAGACTTTAAAATATACGGAAAAGCATTCGTTGGATTAAAGTCAGATGTTCATCCTGTGACAAGTAATAAATTTCTTCAAGTTCTAAGTGAAAGAAAGGTTTTCTACAACAGGGAAAAGCAGTAAAATATTACATCCCAGAATACTGGTTTGAATCCACTGATGTAAAATTCAATACAGAAAGAATAATCAATATGAAGTAATAACTATTCAAGAACAAAACATTATGTTAGGATATATAACTTTTAACTATGCTAATTCACCCATACTGAGTAAACTAATAACATACCATACAGAAAGGATAAACATTTTAAAAAGAGAGGAATAACTTACTTGTGTAGTATATTCTTTAATTCTTGTGACAACCTTAGAATGTCTTTCAGCGATACATATTTTCTTAACGTTGTTTTTGATATTTCCAAATTTTTAAGCCCTTTAAGAGGAAAATCACCAAATGTGCGAGGCAGAGGGTAACATTTGTCGGACATGCAGTTACGTTCACTGGGCACCTTAACCTTTATATTCTGTTCACAAGAGCTGACATGGCTACCCAACAGGGTGTAGATATCTTCAGGTTTCTTGAGTTCAGGCCCCTAATGAATGATATAAAGGTAGGAAAGTTAAGTTAGAGATGAAGACAACTGCATCATATTCTATCTGGTAAATATATATATATATATCCTCCAGCATGCAGCAGGAAAGGTTAAGATAAAGCATAAAGATTTCGATGCCAATGATTTAAAATAACAATCATAACAAGTCTGATCAAGCTTATGCATAGCTGCTGATTAATGGAAACAATGGCTCCTTAAAGTCATTTGTTTAGAACCAATAATCATGACCAAATTGTAGACAGTTATGACAAGAATTGAACTAGCATATTGAGACCAAGGAACAGGTAATCATCTAAAATCAGTACAGCTGATAAGTTTAAAGTTGAAGAGAACTTCTTTGGATAATAATGTAAAGAACCCTAAAATTTTATGCCTTCTTTGGTCTAAGAAAATACATGACTTTAAGATTATGCATTCCATCTTATTGTGGGTTCAGTCATATAGCCAACCCTGGGGTGGGTGAAAATTCTGGTTTCAAAGTTCCCAAAGAACTCGATGCACAATTTTTTCTACATGATTGAAAAATGCTAGAATGCCTGGCTGAAATACTGGAATTTTTTTTTTCTTTGCTATAAATCTTTATGGCCAACCTCTTTCCAAAGTTCCTTATGAATATTCATAACAACGCTTGTCATATTTTTCAAAAGTTGTTTTTATTCTTGAAATTAAAAAAAAAAAAAAAGTACCAAGGATGTGTTTTGAAGAACTGTTTTCAAAAACTGTATTCAACAAAATTTTCCAAAAATAGACCAGCTTTAGGAAACAGTTGTCATGTTTGCTGAGTTCACAGAAAATTCAATTCACAACAAACTGAAAGCATCATCACAACAAACATATCTTCAAATTTCTCATAAGTAATTTTTGATATTGAAATTGTTTTTACTTCCCAAAGAAATAAAATCAAAATACAAAAAAGAGAGAGAGAAAGAGAGAGAGAGAAGAGGAAGAAGAAGAAATATGCGAAATGGACTCCTGAAGTCTGGAAGACCATTGAGGAATCCAAGACAACCATCCGAATATACCTACACCAAAAAGGCAACATCCCAAGTCCCAACCGAACAACATATTTAAGTGCCGACGTAGCTGGAACACTTCTATTACCTCATGAAAATAAAAGTGCAATTTAGGGGATGTTTGGGTTCAAGTAAAATTCTGAAAATCTTTGAAAATCTTTAAAATTTATCTCACTACACGCATTACGAACCTATAATTTATCTCATTTTATCTCACTTTTTATCATACCAAACACCCTATTAACTTGCCTGCTATGACATTATAGCCGGTGGAGGTTTATGAGGAAGGGCTGGCAGCAGCTACAGCCCCAGCTGAAATTCAGAGAACAAGCATATGGCGAATGAGCTCCATCCAATCCTCAAGTTCACAAAATCCTTCTTGTTGTATTCCTAAAATGACCTGCCTCTAATCTACTGGACCCAGGATTTTGAATGAGGGTGTTGTGCCAACATAAAATTCTCTCTAATTCGAGGAGACCAACCATTTTTATCATAAATATTAAAAAATGTAAGGAATTCTATCAAAATTTTAAGAATTTAGGTGGGGATGGTGCTGTGGTCTGCCAAGGCTACTCTCTGTTCCACCTGTACCGTTAACCATTCAATTCCTTCAAAGCCCCAAATGAATTTTTCTATGCTGGATTTAGTATATGGATTGAAAATCAATGGTAATACAAACCAAAATGGATGTTCTCAAGACTTAATCCATAGTTTACATCACAAAAAACCTAAAACCATCTATTTGTTAATATATTGTCTAGTAAACTTTATATTTAATCATTTTAATACCAAGGGGTAGCTCGAGTTGTGGCAGAACCTGAGATAAGTGCAGAGTGAAAAGTGAATGCACAACAAGTCCCGAGTTCAAGTCCCTTGAGGGCCATCTACGCAGGTATAAGCTTGATGTTACCCAGTTTTCATGGGTATTGAGTGCGCACGCACAAGGCACATTGAGCCCCAAGTTCAAGTCCCATTAAGGCCACCCACACGGGCATAATGAGTATGTGTTTCACACACAATGATTCCCAATCAGTCCCAACTTCAAGTCCCTTCAGGGCAACCCATAAGGCTGTGTTTGTTTTTGGGATAAAAAGGTGGGATTGGATTGTGAATCCATGGGCCCCACAAATATTGTGCTTGTTTTTTTGCCATTGTACACGGGATGGGATGGGATGGGATGTGCTATCCAGGATGAGATGTTTTGTCCGGTGAATGACCGGATGACTTATATCTGGGCGGATGGGGGATTATTAATACCTCACCTCTGAATTTATTTCCCACTAAGATCTAAATGTTCAAAATTATTTTCTGTCACATCACATATCAAATTACATCTTTTATTCCACTTTATATCACATCAACCAAACACTAAAAAAATAATCTCACATAAAAAATTAATCCCATCTTTTATCCAATTTCATATATTATCCCATAGTATTACTTATCCCCCATCATCCAATCCTCCAAAACAAACACAGCCTAAATGCATAAGCCTAATGTTACTTAGTCCACGGGTCTTGTGTGTGGGTGGGAAGATGGGGGCTTGACGGGCCTTGGTTTTGTTCTTTCCTAAAAAAAGTAAAAAAAAAAAATTAGATCTACTTAGCTTAGCCTCTTGCTAACTAAATGGGAAAAAATGCTACAATAAGCAAACAACGGGACTATTTTCCTAAAGTATGAAAAATATTTAACTAGTTATATATATTTATAATACATTTGTAGCACAAAAAAAGGATTGAGGCAGGGGAGAAGAAGTTCGACAATGGAGAGAGGGATAGAGAAAGAGAGGTGGGGGGAAGTAAGTTTGATATCTAACATCTTTCATTTGTTAGCTAATTTCATAATCTAAAAGTTCAGGATAATAGACAACAAGAGAGATTTTCCCCTTAATCAACAACAAAGCTCCCACTTCATATAAAAATACAAAAAAATTGTTCTACAAAATTTTCAAACTTCAAGATCATCGATAAAAAGGTATTCGTAAAGGAAGAGGAGATAAAGAAGCGCTAAAAGAGCTATTGCTACAAGTTATTTAACGAAAGCAGCAATCATGACATACAATTGGGGCAGCTTATCACTTCTCGAGAAGAATTGAATTATATGTGCTATAGGAGAATTAGTAAGGAAATAGTAAAAGAAATATTGAAAAAGATGAAGAATAGGAAAACGATTGGGCCAGATGGTATTCCTATAAAGGTTTAGAGGTGGTTGGAGGAGGATGGCATAAGTTGGTTGACAAATCTTTTTAATGTAGTGCTAAAGAGCAAGAAAATGCCTGATGTATGGAGGAAAAGTATTCTTATACCCATATACAAGAATAGTGAATAAAGGAGATATTCAGAACTGTGCGAACTATCGAGAGATTAAATTGATGAGCCATACGATGAAATTATGAGAGAGAGTTATTGAGAAAAAATTAAGAAGGACAACTAACGTTTCAGAGAATCAATTTGGTTTCATGCCTGGGAGATCAACTATGGAGGCTATCTACCTCCTGAGGAGGTTAATAGAACAGTATAGAAAAAGTGAAAAAGATTTACATATGGTGTTCATTGTTTTAAAAAAGGCTTATGATAGGATTCCTAGAAAAATTCTATGGAGAGTATTGGAAAAGAAAGGAGTGTAGATCGCATATATTGAGGCGATAAAAGGACATGTATGATAGAGCCGAGACATCTATACGGACGGCTGGCGGAGAGACTAAAGAGTTTCCTATCACGATTGGTCTACATCAAGGCTCAGTGTTAAACCCGTACTTGTTTGTCTTAATTATGAATGAGATTATTAGACATATTCAAGATGAGGTGCTGTAGTATATGTTATTTGCAGATGACACTGTTTTAGTAGATGAGACGAGAGAAAGAGTGAATGTTAAGCTAGAATTGTGGTGGAAAACATTAAAGACAAAAGAGTTGAGGCTAAGTCAATGCAAGAAAGAATATATGAAATGCAAGTTTAGGCAAAATAGGACGACCAGTAGCATAGAAGTAAGTTTGAGCACTCAAAAGATTGTAGAGAAAGAAAATTTTAAATACCTTGAATCTATAGTACAACAAGATAGAGAAATTGATATTGATGTAAGTCAGGATTCAGGTCAGGTGGACTAAATGAAAGAGTGCTTCAGGGGTCTTGTGTGATTGGAAAGTCCTCCTCAAGGTTAAAGGAAAGTATTACAAGATGGCGGTAAGATCAGCGTTGTTATATGGATCAAAGGGTTGGGCAATAAAATATAATTATGTTCAGAAAATGGCATTTGCGGATATAAGAATACTAAAATGGATGTGCGAGATTACAAGGAGAGATAGGATTAAGAACGAAGAGATTAGTGGTAAAGTAGGAACAGCACCGACTGAAGATAAAATGAAAGAAAATCGTTTAAGATGGTTTGGCTATGTTAAAAGGTGTCTAACGGAGGCACCTATTAAAATGTGTGAAAGCATAGAGATTGCCAGGAGTAGGAGTAGGAGAGGGAGAGGGAGAGGGAGAGGGAGAGGGAGACCCAAAAACAGTTCAAAAAACTATTAAACATGACCTTACCTACATGGATTTATCGGATGACATAATCTTAAACAGATTTGATTGGCGTCCTCAAATCCATATAGCTGATTCCATCCAGTGGGAAAAAGGCTTGGTTTGGTTTGGTTGGGTTTGGTTTAGTTCGGTTTAGTTTGGTTTGGTTTGGTTTGGTTTGGTTTAGCTCAAGATCATCCTAGAATTTGACTAGGATTGAAGGCAATGCTAAAGTTCAAAAACCAAAAAATATAAAAATAACCAAAATGTGAGATGCATGAATTATTTGAAGGAGCAAACTTCAAAAATAATCCATCTAGGATGGTGTAAAGCTTGCCTTTCCAGAATATAAAATATCAAACCGTCCACCAGTTCCAACAGAAGGAATTTTCCCCCATGACAATGCATCAATACTACCCTGAAGATCATCTAGAACTCCCTTCTTGGCAGCTTTAATGAGGCAATCAGCTGGATTCTGCAGAAAATTGCAGCAGCAAACATAGGTTCAACAGCCACTTAACCAGCCTTCTGATGAGAAATCATACAACCATTAAAACAAATATAAGAGAAAACAATTAACATACAGAAAAGCATGCTTGCATGAAGGGTGAAGAGACGTTCGTGTGTTTTCTCTGCTCAGCCAACCCTTTTGCATGTAAGGCAACAAACTCTCCTGTAGCTGACAAACAATCTGCAGCAAGAAGCAAATGCTCTAGAAGGATAGCCTTGCCAGTGTCAGATATTGCGGACTTCAAACTCTGCATTTGAAAGTGCATTTTTCGGTTAGAAACACTAACAATTGTCATAGATTGTGAATGCAACAAAAAGAAGAAGGGAACAAAACCCACACTCAAAAAATATGTCCGTGCAACATCTATTCCAAAGGCCAAAGTCATATCATGAATCTCATTTGGATGGCTTCGTTCCCAGTCAATCATATCCATTATATGGAGACAATTGTTCATAAGGGCACTCCAGAATTTTGTTCTTTCACAGTTCTCTGACATGATAACTTTCAAATAGAGTTCACCGGAACAACTTCTATGAGATCTTGCCAGGTTTGGCGAATCTTTCCATAAGATATCCACCTTTTTGAACTCCAGGAACCCTAATATATGTCAGAAAACAAAAAAATAAAAGTAAATATAATCAACAAATGTATTTAACATCTAAAGTACACTTCTTTCAGAACAGACAGACGGTCACACCCAGAGTATATCACACCCATAAATTTAAAAACCAAGTAATGCCACCACATTTACGAGCATTTGCAAAATCTGCCAAAGAAATACATGGGTTTCACCTCTGTAAGATCAAAAAGGGATCAGAATGATATTTATGGTTATACAACCCAAAATTGTTAAAATCAAGATTTTACTTAAAATCAGTAGAGGGTCTAAAAATCGAATCGTAAAATTAAATCGTAAAATCGAAAGATTTTATCCAATGCCTATAAAATGAAAATATAGCCTATTATGACACAATTTTTTATTTAGAGTTATAATTTTTTTTTAATAAGTTAATAATTTTATTAGTAAGAGGAGAGAAAAGACGTGTATCAAGAAAAATGTCACAAACAAAAGTTTACTCGTATTAACAAAACGAATCCTCAAAAAAGTTACAAAAGATTCAATATCTGGTTCTATACTCTCTTTACCCAGCTATATAATTGAGACCACTCAAATTTTGGTGTGATTTATAAATTGACGTTAAAATACTAACATTATTTTATCCTAATTTTTGTTTGAGTTAAAAAGTATTTGTAGTTATTTATCATAGGTCTCTTAGTTTCTATTTTAACTACTACATTTAATTTATTGTAGTCAATTTGATGCAACAACGTACATAGTCCTCAACTAGTGTAGTATAGTATATAGTAAATAATAATGTTATAGAATGAAAAAAATCTTAAAAAAAAAATAACAAGTGAAATAGTTGTAGCATATTACTTGAAAAAAATAATAAAAATCTATTTTGTTTGACAAAATTACACAAAAATTACTTAATTTTTAAAATCGGTAAAATTGCCTATAAAATCGAGATTTTACTAATTTTACGTTCTAAAATCGAGATTTTACTTATTTTGCCCCGATTAAGATTTTACATAAAATCGAACAAGTTTTCTCACTCTAACATTGTAAAATTGTAAGATTTTAAGATTTAAATCGGGATTTTAACAACATTGCCCGTGTGCCAGATAACTAGTGCTATGGCATGGTAGCTAAAGCAAAGGTTCATCAAGATGCCACAATTCTTTTCAAGAAAAATATATTTGTCTGCATATGCGCCTTCCTATTTGCTCATTCCAGCTGAGGCACACCAAGTACATGTTGACATTAATTCACAACAGGATGGCACAAAGAATAATTAAGTTCCATAACATCGATAAAAACTGGTCAAAGAAACTTACATTAAGAAACAAGGAATCCCCGGTCCGGAGAAACCAAATTTGTGATTTCTGCCTTAATACATCCGGCCAATGCACTCAGTGGAACCACAATAGCAGTTCTTCATCTTAACATTGCCATTTGAATCTTGAATCTGATCCACTGAATAATTATAGTGATAAGTCAACTCTTGTAAGGGAGGAATGTTTTCTGCAGCAAAGAGCATTATGTGTGGCATTCTCTTGTCCTCATGATCATAGAGGACATTTTGAGCATAAAGGTTAGGGGAACAACTGTGATTGATGAACCTCCCCACATTCCCATACTCGGCCGCGTCAATGGTGAAACCACCATCCTCTGTAACTTCATTAGAACTTAATTCTGCATTAGGCTTGAGAGTAGAAAGTCCACCACTAAGAGAGCAATCACTGTAATTTTGTCCAATATCAAACAAATACTCATCATTTTGACTTTGCTCAGCTTCCTTGTCTTCAAGAAGCTCCCCAATATACTCACATATAAAACTTCCTGAAGGAATAGAAGTTAGGGATCTGACACCCCAGCCTCTTGACTTTGTTTTAAAGATTTCAAGCTGAATTTTCATGCCATGCTGGCTGACTCTATTATAGCAAGAAGGAGGGCACTTGCAAGAAGGACCACACTCATAGACTAGAGGCTTTGCTTCAACAATCGCACCATTGTAGTTATATGGAATCTCTCCTCCATTCATGACCACACACGAGCATTTCTGAGAGTCTGTGCATCCACCAACACAGTCGCAACCCTTGGGAGGAGTAGGGCAATACCAATCAGGGTATTTCATCTCAGTAATGTAATTGAATTTGGGTGGTTTATCATTGTCTATGGTGTTCACAGCACAAATGGGAAATAACTCTTTCCCTTCAGATATATCATCAACACATAGACCCTCCCGAATTTTAAATTTTTTTGATTTCTTCACTTCTTTCCAAGCAAGCTCTGGTTGGCCAGGAATTCTTCTCAATTCAAACTTGAAAACCAGCTTACCATGGACACCTACATCATGATAATATCTCTCCACTGTATACAAGCCATCATAAGTATATGTAGCAACTAGCTTGCCTCTTGCATCAGATGTAGATGCAGAGGCTTTTGTCTCTTTAGATCCACGGATTACCCGAACAGGGTTCTTTGTTGATATACTATTCTTCAAAGCCAAATTTCCTCTTTCAAGCTTCTGGTCTTGAGGTTGTTTATCCTTACCTATTATATTTCCACCCTGACCAGAGTATATTAAAACATCAGGATTGTCCAAATCATCCGCATAACCTCCTGAGGCAACAATACTTGATGCAATGATCATTCTATCACGTTTCATGTAATCAATACCCGCTTGATATAGGCGATGAATGCCAACAAGAGCAAGTTCCACCCTGTATTGAAACTCATCACCTACTTCAACTCCCGGCACTGATCCTATTATGTGTTTGCCAGTGTTTACTTCTTTACCTTTTGCTCTAATAATCTGTGCTGCTTGCAAATCAATTCTTTTGCTTGAGTGTCCTTGCCTCAACTTTGCTTCTTCTCCTTGCAAGAGCTTCCTACAAACAGCTTGGAATAGACGTAGTGTCTCTCTCACTTTGTTACGGACATCACCATGGCTTGAACTGTTGGGTCCAAAAGGAGGCAGGATCACCTCAAAATCACGTGGAGTCTGACCTACAGAAGAATCTTCATCTTCATCTTGTATGCCAAAATCTACCTCGCTTGTGACGACCTGTGCACCTCTATTTTCAATTGCAGCCTTTCCAGATGGAAGCAATTTCTTCTTCTTTGATTTTCCTCCCAAGTAATCAGCTTCATGAGCATTTTCCCTGCTGATAGATTTAGATTTCTCTTTCCCTGTGACAAGGTTGACATTATGCCTCCTCACCTTACTACCGGTCATCATACCATCAGGGCTGGTCTCAATTGCTCCTTTCCCACGCCTCCATGGACAGTTTGCTGCAGCCATCAAGCCTAGGACAATCACCTTATCCACTTCACATCCCAGCGCAACATCATACAGAGGTCTATTCTTAATAGGCATATCATGCGAGTAGAGCACAATCTCCTTCCCCGTTTCCCCTGCAATGCTGCTAACATTCTCAGAGTCCTTTTTAATTACCTTTTGAGATTTGGTCTTTGGTTTAGGCACACTTGCCTCCAACTTCCTCTTCTGGTTATTTCTACATTGAACCTCCCCATCCAATACTTCAACCTCAGCTTTTGGTCTCTCTCTTACTGGAACGCCTTCCACATCATCCCTCATTGTCTCTATCAATGATCTACCCTGCACAGAAGCCTTTTGGGAGTCAGTCTTTTGTTCAGGCACAATTCCTTTCAACTCTCTCTTTTTGGCATTTCCTTCTTGAATATCCCTATTCAATTGTTCAATCAAAGTCTTAGCTGCGTCTCTCACTGGACCGCTGCCTTCTTCAGCATTCGCTGTCTCTCTTAACAACCCACCCCGGACAGCAGCCTCAACTGGAGCATCCAAAGTCCTATTTATCAACAAAATTCTCTGGCACTCTTCCTCAGTCGGGCTAGGAGCATTCCTTCCACAGAATGGAGGGAAGTCACGAACAGCTGAAACCTTTCTGCTGCGATATTTATTTATCAGGGCATTCTCCTTTGAAGCAGTGGCATCACTAACAGGCCATTGCAGTTTGGACCATGCTTTTGCGCCATCAGAAGGAACCATATCATTAGCCATATAACCAATTTCCAACACTGTTTTGCTTTCTGACACATCTTCACTCTTCATCACAGCTGGAACTTCCACTTCATGCAACTCCCTTGACACTTCTGGCAGATTATTTTCTAAAGATTTTGTCAAGCCACTTTCTAGAGGCTCCGCAATGGGGGATGATTCAACCTCATCAATTGTCCCAGCCACAGCCACCACCTTTCCCACCAAATCATCCAACGAGGCAAGCAATTCTGAACTCTCTGGACTTTTCACCTGTTGTGGAATTAATGATTCAATCCCGGTTTCAGAAGCTTTGATAGAATCAGACGCTGCAAAATTGAGCATCTTTTCCTCAGCCACCGAGTTCTCATCATCACCAAGCCGTGCTACAGCCTTGGCATCCTGGAGATTGATAGGTTGAGCTTTCTGCCCACACCCAGGTGGAAAATCACGAACAGCAGAAACCTTCCGCTTCTTGTATTTAGGATGAACACCAGAAGTGGTAGAATAACCATTCTCCAACGGTGTCTTATTTGAATTCCCATTACTAAGACTGCCATTCGACAAGGACAACATCCTCTTCAACAAATAGGAAACAAACTGATTTTTTCGTTGTGGTTGATAAAAACTGTAGCAAAGAGAGATCATGAAAACATAAATAAATAAAGGGTTGATAAAAACTGTAGCAAAGAGAGATCATGAAAACATAAATAAATAAAGGTAGCACAAACGAATTTTTATAAAATAAATAAAATGGAAACGATTGACGAGAGGCGAGAGCTGAATGGATTACGCTGCAACATCGGCCCAAACGAATGTGAAGCAGTTCAAGTTGAAATGACAAAAGGAAGAGAATATCTGCAGTAAAACAATTAGGGTTTACGTTATGGAACTTACCAAACAACAATAAAATAGTTCCCACCTGATCAAGTGCATAGAGCACCATTATGGACAATCCAGAAATTAAAGTTAAAAAGAAAAAAAATCAAACCAATCCATTCCAATGTCAACTTAAGGAAGTGAACATTAAATGCGTACAGTTTCAATCTAACAACCAATATACAGACGAAATGCTTGAGAAGATTCACAAACTATCAGCTAGACCGCCAACCGACAATTAACGTGAGAATCACAGGTTGGTTGCCGAGAAAAGAACCAGGTGAAGGGGGAAATGAATGAGAAGCTCAAGAAGGCTAAAATTAGCACCAAAAATTGAGAAAATTATGTGGAAATGACCCCCCACCCTCCCAGCAAAAAAAAAAAAAAAAAAAAAAAAGGGGAAACTTAAAGCATTCGAACGAGATGTGCAATAAACGTATAAAAAATTACAGCTAGGAATGCAAATAATTGTAAAATGAAATAGGGTTTCATCTCTACCTGATTCGATAATAAGACAAGAGGTTCTTCGAAGCAGGAGAAGAGATGAGATCGATAATTTAGGGTTTCATGAGAACATCTGCGACGAATGTTTGCTAATTTGGGAGGGAATGACGTCAAGTGAAGAACTCAAGTATCTGTGCCAACCTGAATTGGGTCGACTCACGTGAGGGAGTAAGTAGAAATTGTCATTTTTATTTTTTGTACAGTGTGTTTAACGGAAAGGTAATGGGAAAGAAGAGAAAATGTTAGATTTTGTTCGTGTCTTTTCAAGGAGAGAAGAGAATAAATGAGAAAGAAATTGAGGCGCTGTTCGTTTTCAAAGAAAAATAAAAAATATAATTTTTAAAATTTTTAAAATTTATTTCACTACATAAATTATTAATTCATAACTTATCTCATTTTATTTTATTTTATTTTATTTTTTAATCACACCTAACATATCTTTTAGAATGTTAAAATTTTTAAAAGATTTATTTATATTTATTTATGAGTTTTATTCATTTCTCATTATTATTTTTGTTTAGTAAATTAATCTAACTGATGAAATTAATGAAAAAATTATAAATATCATTAATCTTTTAAAAATTTTATTATTCTCAAAATAAGTAAAAATGGACAAAAGAAAAGTAAATTAATAAACCTTTTAAAAAAAAGACATATTTGACCATAAAATAAAGAATAAAAAATTATAAATATATCCTAAAACTAAATAAATTGGTAATTTTTTAATTTTTCAAAAGTTTTAATATAAAATAATTATATACGCTTTTTTTTTCTTTTATTTCTTCGTAATTCACAAATCAAAGAGATAAAAAATTATTATATTTTCTTTTCTAGATTTATAAAAAGTTATTATCTTTTATTTCCTACATTTGCAAACAAATAAAAAATATTACCATTTCTCTTCTTTATTTTTCTCTTCTAACTAATTTTTTTTCTCCTTTTTTTTTTTTTTCACTAAACTCACAAGCAAAGCCTTAGAGTATTTGTTAATGTGCCGTATCCAGTGGTGGTAATTAAGTAAAATAACAATGTATTTTAAATATTTTATGGTATTTTAATAATTATAACATTCTACAAAATTGTATAGAAATCTTTTTTGCTAATAAAAAAAGGAAGAAATTATTTCATTCTTTTCCGGATGCATCTGGTGAGATTTAGCTTGTAAATTTTTCTTACTTCTCTACACTAATAAAATTCATGACAATTAAATTGGGTGTGTTTAAAGTAATAAAAGGTAAAAAAAAAATAAGATAAATTATGAGTTCGTAATTCATATAGTAAGATAAAAAGTTATTAATTTTTGAAAATTTTTAAAAATTTTAAAAAAAAAATTTTAATTTATCAATACTCCATACGGTGCCTAAGGATGTAATGAGGCAAATTCATTTTATTTATTAGTCTCTTTCATCAAAAGATGCATTTTTACATTTATAGATAAAATGTTATGTTTTACTATGTTGAGCCGTATTTTAATTCGTAATTCGTGTTATTCCACAAAGTAAGGTCATACCCTGACCTTAGGGGCCCCCACTACTCCTGCCCTGGAGCAACATGAGGGAGGTAAATCGCGGGATGT
>JAVXUM010000004.1:8353854-8377214 GCA_035590655.1 Pouteria glomerata
AAAAAAATAACAAGTGAAATAGTTGTGGCATATTACTTGAAAAAAATAATAAAAATCTATTTTATTTGACAAAATTACACAAAAATTCCTTAATTTTTAAAATCGATAAAATTGCCTATAAAATCGAGATTTTACTAATTTTACGTTCTAAAATCCAGATTTTACCTATTTTGCCCCGATTAAGATTTTACATAAAATCGAACAAGTTTTCTCACTCTAACATCGTAAAATCGTAAGATTTTAAGATTTAAATCGGGATTTTAACAACATTGATATAGCCATAAAAAAGGTGCAAAAGACAGAACTAAAACAACATTGTCCCCAACGTATTCTTTCTTTACTCCGTTTCTTTTTTCCTTTCATAAATAATGTGAGAAATAACTGCTTGATTTGATATTGTAGTCGGATCTCTTTGCTAGTAGTGGTTTTGCAGAGAGAAACTTCATAAACCAGCAACAAGACCTGAGACTTAATCAATTATAGCTCAACTCTGTGGTGTCTTAAATTCCAACTACTTGCAAATGGCTAAGCAAATTAATTTTCATCAACAAGCTCTATCTTGGTCCATATCGCTGCTAATTTTTTTATTTATTGATGCAAAGTGACTAACTCCTCTCCAAATTTACAAGGTCACATCTTACCTCATTGCCCCAACCATCAACTGGCACTTCCTTTTTTTTTTTAATCAGTCCATCAATTAGCTTTATCCCAGGCCATATCCTTAAACATCTATTACTTAGTTCTTTATCCATTTCTTCCTTGTTAAATAATAAACATTCTCTCCTACTGGTCATATTTAACCTCACTTTCACAAACTAGCCTTCATCTCATCCTTTCAACACCCTTCATGAAATTTACTTTAGATAATGCCAGGAATGAATGAGAATTGATTAACTTAATAAACTCTAAAAAATAACTTTTACACAGACATTTTTGTCCAATCAATAAAATTTCTGAACTAGTGAATTTTAGTCCTCTAATTTTGTAGTCAATCGCTGATAATTATATTTATATAAATCAACAAATAACACAACGAATATGTGTGTATGATGTCAATTGCTTTCATAGGACACAACTAAGCAACGTGCTTGACCCAAGGTTTTAGAAAGAGTCCGTTATCATCACATAATAGTTTCAGCCTCCTTCGATTCCGTTACGCTCCGATTAGTGGCATGACTGAATTTCACAAATGCAATGGCCATTATTTTAATTGTATTTGGTCATTAACATTTGTGAATTGAAGTTTTTATATTTTTTCATTTCCCAAGTTCTAAATTTGTTTTTTTTCTACATTCTCCCATCATTGATTCATAACCAAACATGACAAGTAATTTTAAACCCATTTCCCTTCATTTCCCTTAATAAATCCAAAATATAAGCGCAAATAAATATGGAAAAAAATATTAGTTACGTGTTTTATTATTTGGGTTTCAAGGTAATAACTTTTTTGTTCATGCTTTGCATGGTTTCATTTGTGAGTAATTTTGGCTCAGCTTTATCATGAGAATTGGTTATGCTTTATCATGCTTCACTTGGTTTCACAATGATTGGCTAAGCTTCATCATGCTTTACTTGGTCTTGAAAAAAATTCCTTAGTACTTATTATTCAGTTTTCAAAATAATACAATTGCTAGTAAAAAAAAAATAATAATAATAATAATAATAGTAAAGTGTCACATGCATGCATAATAACAATGCTTAATGGATTAAATTAAGATTTTTAAATTATTATTTGAGTTTTCAATAAGTAATTGTCACTAATAACATAAAATTATTAATTATTAAAAGAAAATACATAAAACCCGACTCAAAAATAGTACCCAATTTAGTTGCCCTCCCTCTCCAAGGCCAGGGCTCAGCTCTGGTCCACCTCTCACAATTTAGATAAGATTCGAACTGCCACTCCTCTAGAAGTATGGTTCTTGCCCGTGGCTACCATGTTTGGGGCTATCTTGCTGACTATGATGCTATGTGAGGCCAGTTCCTTACGGTAAGATGGGAAAGAAAGAAGGGGGCTGTGGCCACCTTCTGTCACCCTGCTTGCTACTTATATTAATCATGTTTACAAATCAAACAAGATCCTTAAACATTTTTTTTTCTTCAATAAGTAAAATCCTTAAAATGTATTCTATAGCTCAACATGTATAATTTATTTTATTATTATTATTATTTATTTTTTTTTTTTTTTGGGGGGGTGGGGGTGGGGGTTGTGCCAAAAAAAAAAAAATCAAGGCACCAGTTTCCACCACAATCAAGCTAAGTTTACTATAACCTAAAACTGCATCACCGCCAGTGCTAATGTACAACCGTCGTTATAGTTACTAGAAGACAATAGTCTTCAGTAAAACAAATAAATTTAAGAAACAAAAAGCCAAAAATTATCCAAGAACAGTTCACAAAACGTAGAGACATTCCAAATTCATGCAATTAAAAAAGCAATATCTTGGAATTCCAAAAAGGTACGTTTGTGTTTTGACATCAGTTGAGAATAATGCAGCCAACTGTATGCTCTACAAAGGTGTTAACTCTTGGCGGAGTTCCAAAAAGCTTTTGTGTTTGACAATTGACAACAGGCATCAAAATTACAGGTGGATGCACAGAGCAAATCAACCCTCAAGAGCAGCATATTTTTTTTTTATTTATGTTATTTTGAACAGAAGAGCATCTATGAAACATAAGGCAGAATTCAAAGCGTGAAGTAAATACTTCACAATTTAACAACAACTGAATTGACACCACAATTTCTGCTTTCAGATGCAATTTTCACAAGGGCAATTATATCAACGAGAAAAGCTGGATAGACTTATATTCTTAGTTCAGAAATAACCTTTTATAACAGTTCCAAGAAGGGATGGTATCACCATGTCTCTAAGCGTATCCAGTTGTACACCTGAATTCCTGGAGCACTGAGTCATTGTGACTGTGATACAAAATGTTGCATCATTTTTTTCCTGCGTGTCATCTACAGAACAGTCCCTGCAAATTAATCAAAAAAGGTCAAAAATAGGATACAAAAGCTCCAGTCAGGAATAAGATATAGATGTGTGGGGTAGAATGGTGACCCAGGCAATCCAAGCTTTCAATTATATTGAAATTTACAGATAGGAAAAGGAAAAAAAAGTGAGATGCATAAAAAATGGACAGAACAAACTCATAGTTACACTTTAAATAGGAAACTTAAATCATAGCGTGGAAAGAAGCAGCTTACTTGCATGTTATTAGCAAGTTTGGAAGATTGGTTTTTGATCTGGCATTAATAGAGTTGTACTTCATGTAGAGAGCATTAATTATAGACTGCGCTTTTAGTCTTCTCCTCTTCGCCATCTCCTGAAAACCACAATCTTTTCATGAGAAACTGGGACTTGAATAGACACTAAAAAGATATGTTCTCTGATTGTGATACCTTGAATACATGAAAATGACAGACCCAGGGACTGGAATGTGTACGCCTACAGGTCTGTGGGGAGAACCTAGTACCCAAAGAGAAAATCAATTATCTAGCAAATGCACACCATCAAGTGAAAATATAAACAGATTGAAACAGAATGAAAACTTACAATATCATCACAGTCGAAACAATCTCTGAAAAAAATAGTCTCTCCAAATGACTCTGAACTTCTAAAGCTGCATACTCAAAACCATGCATCCATCTTCTGAGTTTCTTTGACAAGAATAGTGAAGCAGTTTTATCACCACTTCGTTTTTTCACCCCACACTCCAGGAGTTTCTGCAGAATCAAATTGGGATATTGGGAGACCAGCAAGCATTATAAGAACCACATATTAGCAACAGAGGTAACACAAATAATTGGTTGTTGAAATCAAAGTAAGAAAATATTCTGCTCAAATCCTCAAACATTCCATAACTATATATTTTCACGTAAACAGCCCATTCATGAGGGATGGTCTGGCTAGAAGTGAAGAGGTGTATTCATAAAAATTAATAAGATAAGCACCAATTCAATAGGTTAAGGTTTTAGAGCAAGTGATTTTTAAATAAAAATACCACAATAACGAGCTTGAACTTCTCTAAAACTTATGAGATTCAGTTTACTCTCAAGAGGAAAATAAAGTCAGGCTCAGGTGGAAAAAGAAGCAAAAGTTACATGATGTTCGCAAACCAATTTCACAGGCCCAAAAAAAAAAATAGTTCAAAATTATTTTTCACTAGACTGGTAACTAATCTGAACAAAAAGTGACCTATAATTTGATGGGACATATGAGGCAAGACTAGCAGTGCAGCATATCAACCAGTCTAGAACATGGAACAAATAGAGGGTTCATTCCATTTAGCCCATTGAATGGGATAAGCCAGTTGAACAAGGATATTTTCCAACCAATAAAGAGAATGGTAATCTGGTAGCTAAGAAATTCTTAAGTTGGTTTTTCTTTATTTATTTGTTTATTTTTTTCTTTTTTCAGCACACAAGAAGCAGCAATTTAAGGAGATAGGAACATGTGTATTACATTTTACTGCTGTTACCGAATACGGATATTATTTTATTTTCAAATCTAGCAGCTAAACCTACCCAGCATAATATAAATAGCATATGCAATTAAGTAGGCTAATTACACAGCAAATATAATCTGAACCTTCTATATAATTTTGTAGAATCCTGATTATGGCAAGTTCAAAGAAAATTTCGATTAAATTAATAAAAGGTTTTGTTTCCTATTTCAACAATGATTGGATTTCCTAAGTTAGAGGAGGTTGCATCTCAAACGACTTCCAAATTGCTAAGAAGACTGAATTTCCTAAGGTCTAGTTTTTCAAATTGATGAGAAGTCTAAAGATTGAGGAATTCCAATTCAAGATGAACTGATGAATGTTCAAAGGAAACCAAAATAGTGCAGCTCAAAATCAAGCTAAAGGGAAGTTGAGGGTTCAAGCTTGTTTAGAACTCGTAGGGGTCCAGAGCACCTCGCAGGCAAGGCTTCGGGAACAGTAAGGGTTCGACTTGCAAAATTTTTCACATCCCTGTTTCCTATTTTATTTGTGGTCTATATATTCTATATATATAGACGTCTGTATTTAATGTAAACATACACAGATCATATTATAGAATTGAAGGAGAATATTTTTTATTGAGAGAGCTCAGAGTCTTTTCTCCTTTTCAACATACCTTGCGTCTGTATGTCTTAAAGGATTTCAAAACAGCTTTCTGAGGAATTGAAAAGTTTTTGCCACTTGGTCATGGTGCGTTGAGGAGTCTGAGCAAGAGATTGAGCGAATACGTGTGAAAAGTCGTACAGTGTTCAAGTTTAATTGCTGTAACCAAATTTTATAGCGAAAATTGTTTGGGTGGCATCTGAAATCGGACCTGGGGTATTATCTTACTATTTGTTAAGGGTTCTCTGGTTATCAATTGCATCCATTCGATTGATTGTTCATTAGAGTTGTCTCGGAATTTCAAATTTATCTCTTTTCTCACTATTTTTCCTTTTTCCCTAATGTCACGTTGGTAGCAGAGTCAAAATCCTAGGCTATGAAATCTTAGAAATCACATGTCCGATCATCAAACTCAAAAATCAAACCCCATCAGAGTCTTTGTCATCCACCAAAAAGCCAAGCCCACACCATTGACTCAATGGAAAGTGGCCCATGTGCTGCTACACATTAGACAATCAACCATCACTCACAGTGGCATATACAGGAGTGAGAGGTCTTTTGACTTTTGGTTCCTTTCATGGTAATCATTTGCCTCGATTTAATGCATTTGGACAATTGTTGACTGTTTGCTTGATTGTTTGGAAGATGAAAGCTCCGTTAGATCTCTCTTGTCCAATTTGATCTACTTGTTTGAGGCTTCTTTGAGACTCAACTCGGATCCTTGAGAGTCGACTGGGATTCTTTGGCATTTGCCATGCTAGATTGAAGTCCATTTCACTATTCTAGTTTGGGGCCATGTTGAATTAAAGTTTGACAATTGATTGACAATTTACTTCTAGTTTCTAATTTTTCATACATCTCTGTTGCATTATTCATCTAGTACAGGTGACATCTACACCTATTATGTTGAAAAATGATGATTTACAATGATCAATTATGTCTAAAGTTACCGAGTGAATTACTTAGCCTAGGCCTGCGCGGTTAAACTACACCTTTGCAATAGAAAAAATTGAAATACCTACCAAAGCTGCTTGATGACAATTCAATTGTTATGGGATGTGATTTGCCAGAGTTTAGAACCCCACATTTCAACTAAACATGAACTTTATGACTTTATAAAGACTTTGAATTCTCTGGCAAATTCATTCTCTCAACAAAGTAATGTATCTCGAGTGTTTAGGAAATCTTCATTACCAAATAGGGTAGCTAATCTTTCTTTGATTACTAGGGTTTTATATAACACCTTTTCTTTTTCTATAGAGATCTCAACAAAGGCATCGTCTCCTAGATGTGGTGTCTCTATTTCCATAATCTTATGTATTTTGACATGATATTAGAGCACGGATTCAAAACCCTAGCCGCCTATGGTACCCAACCCAATAAAAGCACCAATAGTTGCAAGGAACGGAGAGGGCCTGTTAGGACCTTATACCGATTCGGGAGGTCTAATTTTACCAATATAGCATAAATCCCAACACCTGAAGTGCGAGTCATTATTTCGAAAAAAGCATCATTATGTTTGTGTACTCCTCGATTCAATAAATGGGGACTAGGTCCATTTGAGTTAGTTCATTCTTATGTTTAGAGTTCAAACCGTCCAATTTCAAAATTGAGTTTTAAGTACCTGGTCACATTTGTTGATAATTATTCTTCATATACATGACATTATTTAATGCAAAATAATAAACCATATACCATCTCACGAATCTGGCCTTTTCTACTCATATATTTTCTTGTTTTAACACAGAACAACCTTAGCATCTCGACTACATTAGTTTTATTAACATGTTTTTTACTAGCCTAATATTATAAACCATATAACATTACAGGTCTAACCACTATTTTATATAACTTTCCTTAAAACTTAGGTATACGACAATCACATAAAACATCTAGTTCATAATTTCACGTAATCCAAAGCACATTAATTCTACATGTAACCTCCCCACTATCTCTTCATTGAGTAGAATAATTAAGTATTGAAATTGTCCACTCATAATAATTTCCTATCCTTCAATGCTACTATTCCTTCATTTGTATTTTGCTTCCTACTAGATTCGCAAACACATTAAGATTTTTCGATTTGATAATGCTTTGAAATATCTCCAGTTTATACCCTAATGCTCCATTTGGATAAAAGTGGATTTCAAATGAATAGATTTAAAATCAAACAAAAAATACATGGAATGCAACTACCACTTGTAAATTGATAACTATTTTGTTATAATTTTTGTACAACTTGAACAATCAATGTTAAAGATTTCAAATAACTATTTTTACATGATTATCTCAAATCCATCATTACACTTTACGTCCACCCTTTCAATTTCAAGTGGAAATCCATATCAATTATATTTTTAGTTATTCTTCATCAATAATTAGTGTCAAATCTCTTCTACCAGCGCTTGTTATATGATTTTACTTTCTTGTATTAAAGATTATGTAACATTAAAAGATTTCAAAAGTATAGCAAGAGAACTAAATGTCTCTATGTAAGGCCACTTGTTATTATCATATAGAGAGACACTCAGAGCGTCTTGATTAAGGAAGAAAAAGGAGGAAAAGGCAAGAAAATCAACCCTAATGAACTTGATTTGATGGAACGCACCCTTTATTTTTTCTAACAACCATTACACACCGGCCTCAACAAGAGAAAAAGGTTGAATAAAGCAAAAGGAATATGGAAATGTAAGAAAAATGGAAAGAAAATTCAAAGGCCCTATTTGTTAATATTTATATTTACTGTTTTTCTGTTTATATTTATAGATTTTTGAAAACTAGTAATAAAAACGTATTTGTTAAATCCGTTTTTATTTTTTTGTTTCCAAAAATATGAAAACTGAATATAAAAAAAAAAAGTGTTTTCACTTTTTTTTTGGTTATAAACATTTTGTCAATTTTAACACTTTGTCCATTTTTGTTACATCATATTAAAATAAATTATTTAATTTAAATATTTTATTAAACTAAAATTATTTTCAATAAATAACATAACTTAATTAACTTAATTTAATTATCTAAATTAATATATAATATATTTTATTAAATTATTTTTAATAAACACCATAATTAAATTATCTGAATTATCATAAAAAATATTTCAACCAATTGTTTTTAATAAATAATATAATTAAATTCAAATTAATACATTTTATATATTATTCAATTAAATGATTTTTAATAAATAATATAATTAAAATAATTTAATTTAATTAATCTATTTAATTAAATTAATTTAAAAATAAAATGAAATATATCTTATTAAATTCAATTAATTTTTTAAAAAACTAACAAAATTAAATATTTTATCAAAATAAAATTAATAACTATAAACAAAATTGCATTTCCAAACGCAATTTTAGTTTTAATTTCAAGAAAAAAAGACAACTAAAAAAAAAAAGAAAACATAAACAGAAAAATGACAATACTGCCAAACCAGCGCTAAACATCTGTGGAGAAACAACAATTACCCAACAAACCAATTGTTTAAAGCTTGTATTTGCCACTGTGTGGGAGGGTAGGTAGACTTGGAGGAGTTTACCGTTTCTGGAAATAATGTTAACTACCAAGTATGACAAAGTCGCCGAAGTCTGGTAGAGAAATGAGAACCAGGGTAATCTAGAACTAGAGAGAGAGAGAGAGAGAGAGAGCTATAGGTGAAGGTAATAGGATGGTGAATGCTTGATACCAATCCCTTCAGAGGAAGAAGGTTTATATAGGTGAAGAAAGAATCATTTTAGACAGGAGTTAAGGCTTTGAATCTATTAGGAGAATATTCAGCCTTGACTCAGTGCACCATAATGGAACAAGGATTTCCCGCGCAAATCTCTCTCTAGATTTGTTAGGCGAATCCCCAATGGTTCCTTAATTCTAACCTCTAATCCGTTGAATCCTCGACGATCCCGCAAATTGTTAGTTTGTTAGAGAGATTGCCGGACCTTGTTCCTTGTCCGAGGAGAACATATGTTTTCATGGGAGCTATTGTCGTAATCAGGTCGCTGCGTGAGCCCCCACTTTCAACTAGGAGTGCTACAACGCATGAAGCTCTGTATTGTGGGAAGAAGTGAGATAACCCTAGGCCATATGGCTGCAGCCCAGGTACCAACAATATGAAATCGATCTACATTATTTTAATGGTTCTTGCATAGAATTTGGTATCTCTTCGAGGTTAACCACTGCTTGGTAAAGAACTAGCCAATTGTCACTTCGAAACATCAGTTTTCAAGGCTTGTTAAGGACATTATTTGCCAAAAATACAAACAATAATAAACCAATCCATAAGCAGATATATGCAGGCTGTAAGAACACATGGGGAGAGAAAGTACCTTTAGATTCAAAAGTGGTGATGTTTCAAGTGCACTAATCGGTTGATCTAAAGCACTATATGCAGCTTCAGAAAGGGCACAAGCAGCCAATGAGCCAACTGGTTGGCCAGCTATGGCACCACAAGCATAAGTGCTATTATTGAAGGAACGATCAGTTCCATTACTTCGAGAAGCAGCATCCTCAATGTTATAAGAGAACTGAACAAGTTGATTCCCATAAGCATTTCTCACTGTCCCATCATATCCAATGTACAAATCACGCATGAAAAACATAAGCCTCCGAGTCAAAGTGCCAGGAAGATCAGCATTGTCACTGAAGGAACTATCTCGAGTCGTTAACGAATGAACAAAACATTCCAGAGGATTCAAGCCTGAAAGAAAGGAATTTTCAACCACAGCACAGGGAATGTAAGGCCCGGCATGTTCAAGAATATCATGAGTCACACAACTTGAAGCAGGTGCTTTGTGATTGTTCCACGATGCACAAGAAAGCTGATGAGGCATTCTGAAAGATAATGGAACCAACGAATGCTGCAAACCAAGGCACATGCTATGCTGCACCAATTTCATCAAATTGCCTTTGCTTCCAGCCTTTAACATGGCCAGCAATGAATTTTCCTTACTTGAATACTGGAAAATTAGGTTTTGAATATCCCAGAAAACTTTCTTAAAAGCAGACACAGAAAGTTGACTAAGTGCAGCTGACTTCTGCTTCACATAACACAAGTGCTCTGCTTCAAAATTCATAGCATTTAGACTTTCTTCACTTCCAATAAGGAAATCCTGATATGCATCTATCATCAACAGTTTGGTGTGAGAGATTTGGTCTGCCTCTTGCAAACCACAAGAGACTTCATCGATCATATTTTTCCGGGAGTTTGAATCGGAAGAGAGGTAAAGGTCAGACAACGAAACGCTCAAGCCCCTCATTGACAACCACTCACAAAGAACTTCCTGAGCAGCATACAGGAAGTCGAGAGTCTTCTGTTGGCAATGTTTGATAAGACACTGGAAAAGGTTTCCATCAGTGTCACGTAGCCAAGAAGACCCGTCAGAGGAAGCCAAAAGCTCACCCTTACAAATATGAACAACATTTGATGAAAAATCATAATCAAAATCTGGAGGCAGGAGCAAACTGAATAATTGCTTCCCAGTCCAGAAACAAGTATTTGGTGAAGTTGCTTTGAAATAACTACTTAATAAAGGTGCTTTTGCAATGGCTGGCAATTGCAACTGATGACTACAGAACATCTGCAGCTGCTGCATTTGGAAAATGTTCAAAAGCACCCCATCCTCCACAACCAAATGAGCTGCAGTTAAACTATCTTGACTTAATGAAAGGAGGTTTCTACCACTCTGTGCATTAATCAACTGCCTGTCCAAAGCAACAAGCTCTTGGAGCTCAGTTCTGGAGGCGATTGATTGAGGGACATAACCATGTAGGCAATCACCATCAAAATCACCACGAAAAGGAGAGCAAATTAGTGGGTTTATCGAAAGAACTGAGTTTACTGGAAGCACTCTCACAGATAAAGCAATGTGAGAGTGTTGATGAATAGAAGGCGGCCTATTTATCAACACAATATCTCCATCATTCAGTGGCCTATATACAATATCCCCAATTTGCAATTTACCCATAGACCTTACGAGAACAAGCTCATCTTTTCTGCGGACATAGGTCTCTCCCTTTTCAAGAATTTGGAGATTACAGCAACTGTTCAACTTCTCCCAGTTCCAAGAGTTTAAATGCTCAGAGATATGTAATCTCTCTGCAATTCGACATGGAATACCAATTTCTCCGAGTTTGATGTTTGGATCACCAACTACAACCATGCGGAAGACGTGATCACTTCGCTTCCCAAGAAGCAGTTCTTTTATATGCTTCAAACCAGACATACTAGAAGAATCTTTAGTTGATAACGCAGAATCTTTAGTTGATAACTTTTCAGCGCGTATCTGCAGGATTAAAAGTTTTTAACAGAAAGCAATAAGCACAAGGTTCCCCAAAAACTGGCCTGAAGATATAAGAGAATAAAGGAAAATGTGGCTTACCTTGGACGTTTTTAGGCCATCTAGAACCCGGGAACTCAACTCATTTGCTGTCCCTCTAAAATCAACCAACTTTTTGAAAGCTCTTGTGCGTTCATCCTAAAACCATTTAAGTAAAACTAAAATATTAGGAAAGAAAAAAATCATGCAATTTGATATGAGTCACTCATCATATCAACTGAAATGAAAAAGCAGTCAAAGAAATATGATTTACTTACAAAGACCACATGCTGCCCAAATTCAGTCACACGATGACAGTTCGGCGTTACAAGGAAACAGTTGAAAAAGAGAGAATTTTTCTTAAAAATTGACTCTTTAAGAAACTTTGGATCAACGTCTTTTAACATAAAATAGACCTGAAGACAAAACAGATCGCATCGTAAATTCTTATCAAGTTATTATAAAAATAAGACTAGAGAGAGAGAGAGAGATGATGCAACAGTGAAAGCAGAGTGAACACCTTTAACTAGGGAAAAATGATAAAGTAATTAAAATAAAAAATAAACATATTGCTTGGTTGAATTTGGTTCCCTACAGACACGAAATCATTAGAAGCCAATCCTATTCCCATGTGTACTGTAAAAAACCACAAAATCAAATTTGATATTTTGGTGTCAAGTAATTCAGATGGCCAAATTTTCCATGGGGAAGAGCTAGCATTTCTATTGGCCATCAATAATTACAATGGAGCCCAAATTTTAACCAGCCCACCATTGTGTTAAATCTACCTTCCTTGAGTGCCACACATGCCAAATGCTGCATCGATTAGACAGGGTATCAGTCTCATGAAACGCCTCCTCTCTCTAAACAACCAAAATGAAGAAATCACAATTTGCAGCAGTACAGGAAATGAACGACTCTTCATTATTAATCAGTTGGAATTGCTATGCACAATTGGCTTATAATGGACATGAAAGATAAAAAATTTCTTTTTCCCCCAGTATTTTAATACTTGAACTAATTTACTGAAGATGTTAAATAGGTTAGCTAGTGAATTCCCTTAATAGTTGTATCGAAGGCCGAAGACTAAATCCCAACATCATTTAGGTTAGAGAGCCATGGGCAGAATAGGATGCCCCTGTTATGCCGTCACCAGACAAGGGAATGGACCAATGTTACCTAGAAAGTGAATCATTTCAGTAGATGTAACAAAATCAGAATGCGGTACACTTATACTCTAAAATATGGTAGGATGGGAGATAGGCTTCTCATAGAGCTGTCACGTTATTAAAATATTTATATACATGAAGTGACTTATTTAAAAAAATAAAAAAATAAATAATCAAGAAAATAAAACAGTATAAATATTCATGAAACTAAGTGCACTTTCTATATGATATGAATCTTCAGTCATTATTCCTTCATAGTTTAAACTCATCGGTTATTGTCACACAATTTGTTGTCAATTTATTATTTTCACAGGTATTTTCTAATGAAAACACGATATCGGTATAATATGTTTGGATCATCAAATTTAATGATTGAAACGTTACTGTACCATCTTTCAGAACCTATGTACCAAAACATGCTTTGCGAGAGTAGTAGTAATTTTTGGTAACTATAGAATGGACAAGGACATTGTTAAACTAAATTTGAGATTACTAAGGGTATGTGTTATTGTAATTAACATTTTTATTACAGAAAAATTATCCAAAGTCGCCATAAGAAGTTAAAAAATCAGAAGAAACCTGGACAAGCATCCTACAAACTAGACTGTTTTATATTCTAGCTTAGCAAGTGCCCCAGTGGCCTGCACATATTCAACTTAAAATTCCTGCACGGCCAAGCCAAGGATCTATCATAGGATTCACTGTTGAGTTTATTTTTCTCTTTCTTATAGGTTGGGGCATGTTAGAAAAATACTTTCAATGTATAAAAGAAAGTTAATCTGAACGAGAATAAAGCTCATCGTAGTTCCTTAAGATTCTTATAAGTTTATCTAACGCAATAAGTTAGGCCCCTATCGGTTGCATCTTGCATGAATAGAATTTGACACACCTTCTATTCACCAATAATTCCATGACTTTCTATGGGATGGATTATTCTCAGGTGAGGCATTTAAGATGAATCACTTTTCAAGATGCTGGTGTCAGTTATGAGAAAGTTGGCGACAAAGACACTTACTATAGAGAGGATATTGGATGAATTTAAATATCATCTTGTAAAGTGGGAACGGTATGTAAACCCATGAGACATGGAGGCTTGGAAATTAGAAAGCTCTCAGTGATGAATGATGCACCTCTAAGGAAACGGCTATGAAGATTTCGCCTGTGAGAGGCAGCATTTATGTTAAAATCTTATAGCATTCAAGTATGAGATGAGGAAAGGGGGTTGGATTACCAAGAAGTATAAAGGAGAGCACAAGACGAGCTTATATCGTAATTCTATTAGGATACTTCTTGTTGTGATTCTTAGTCACACCTGGTCATTATATCAGCTCAATATTAAAAATGACTTTCTTCATGGAAACTTCAAGAAGAAGATTATATGGACCAATCACATGGTTATATTGTCTCCAAGAGTGAACATTTAGTTTCACATGGTTATATTGTCTCCAAGAGTGAACATTTAGTTTTCCGCTTGAGTTGTGCATTATACAGACTAAAACAACTTCCATGCTTGGTATGCTTGGTTTGATTGCTTTAGTCGTGTTATGCTTGGCGATGGCTTCAAACAATCTAATCTACATCATTTGATTTTCATTCACCAAATCTTTTAAGACATTATAGTCCTAATTATTTATGTTGATGATATCATTATTCCCAAGGATAATGCCTCTAGTATTGTTGAACTAAAACATCATTTGGGTCAACGATTTCATACAAAAGACTTGGTGAAATTCAATAATTTCTTGAGATTGAGGTGGCCTGGTCTAGTAAAGGTTTATCTCCATCACCACAAAAATATGTTCTGAAATTTGTTTGAGATTGATCTATTGGGCTCTCAATCAGTCAATACCCCTATGAATTCATCAGTTAAACATGATGCTGAGTCTCGTACTCCATTTTCAAATGTTAGTCATTATCGATTTTTGGTCAGAAAACCTATTTATCTTCCAACTGCTCACCCTCACAATACTTGCATTGTTGGTGTAGTTAGTTTGTCCATTGTCCTTGGTAATCACACTTCAAGGCAGTTTGTGATATCTTGCATTATTTAAAAGGTTCTTTTACCTATGGTTTACTCTATTGCCCATCCTCTTATCTCTCTAGGATAGGATTTAGTGATGTTGATTAGGTTGGTAGCCATTTGGATCTTCATTTTACCACTAGGTACCATTCATTTTTTGTCACACAGAAGGCAAGAAACAGAAAGTTTGTGGCTCGTTCCAGTCCCGAAGCTAAATATCTGGTCATGGCTCTTACAACTTTAAAAATCTACATAATTTTGGCGTTGATATCCCATGCTCGATGTATATGTATTTTGATAATCAAGTTTCCATCTTCATTACTAACAATTTCTTGTTTTAAGGGGATCTTTGCACTCGTTATGTTTGTTTCGAGTCCCAACTAGAAAAGATACCAACAAAACCATTGCCTCGATCACCTTTCGAAGATTTATCCATCAAGCTTGTAATCTCCAGCTTGAGGGGAGTGTTAAAATATTAGGGTTTTATATTTTTGGTAGCATATCTTTGTATTTTTGGATATTGACAGCTAGCCCTAGTTTGCCATATCATAAATGACACAGGAAACACACCCCTAATCTTTTCTTCAATTTACTTCTAAAGTATTCCTCTTCCTACTTTCAATTGAATTTAAAGGGAGAAAATTAATATGCTATTTAAAAAAAAATCTATATTCCGAATTTTAGATTAGGCAATTCTTTTGTTTTATATTTTTAGTACCACTCTCCCCCAAGTACAAAGCCAGTTTTCTATTTTATTATTTATTTTTTCTTTTGGGGGGGTGGGGTTGGGGGCACCAAAATTAGGCTTTTTCTAGAGCCCAATTTAGACTTAAAAAAATTACAAATAATGCTATTAATAATATTTAGAAAACAAACAACAAATTAATATATAAAACCTAATTAACATATAACAATAATGCATCACCAAATATAAGTTATATACAAATATCCGCAAACAAAATTCAGCTTCATATAAATAACTTATGAATTTTACAAATTAAAGTAAAACTCAATGATTTTTCATATCAATAAATTTTACCAATGATTAAATCTACGTTCAATTTCTCTGCAATTTTACTCTCGTCTAGTTTCAAAACTTTGTTTTAATAAGATTCATAGTTGCAATGCACACTTTTGAACTGATCTGGTGCCTTTTGATTTTATTTTTCTAGTTTCTTTTATTTTTTCCCAATTTTGTAAGTACTACTTAATATCAGGCTATTCATAATGAGTTTAAAATTTAAAAATTTTTAGACTAGGAATATTTTTATAAGCTTAAGAGTTCATGCGGCTATTAAAATTTTATACTATCTTCTTTTTTCATTTTAGTTCTAAGTCATTAACAGTTAGTAATGGATTGAATAATGTATAAATCATAAAATTAGTTGGGCTGCCAAATTTTGAACTATATCTAGTAGTTAAGAAAAATTATTCAAAATTTTGGGAGGTCGCCCCAATGCCTAAAATATTTTTACCCAAAAACTTATATATAGTAGCAGTTTTTTTATTGAACCAGAGGTCTTTTTTCGTTTTCGACCTTTCATTTTTTTTTGTGCGTGGGTTGGGGGGGGAATTTATAGCAGAAAATATTTTTACTTAAACATTTATATGTACAAGTGGCATTTTTCTAAATCAAGATATGTCATTTTTACTTTATTCATTTTTTTTTGGTAGGGGGGGATGGCCCCCGAACTCTTAACTCCCTTCATCCCTACAAACCCCTCCTCTCTCCACGCAGAGCAGATGGGGAGAGGGGGTCACATCCCCATCACAAGGGTGTAAATCCAGGCAATGGCCTGCCACACCACCCACCTAGCAGGAAAATTCAAACCAAGCTTGAGAGAAGTTCAAGTTCCTAGCACCCTATCGGAGACCTCAGCGGTTTCAATGCCTCTACATTACAAAAGAATGACCAGATTTAAACTTCCATAGCAAAATCTCTAAATTATTGAATTGTTTCATTTTTACAGCCACAAAATTTTAGTCATTCTTTTTGTAAACGGGCTAACTCCAAAATGACCCAATTCACATTTTTGGAACAGCCAAACAGGCCATCAGATCTTTTTTTATATTTCTTGATGGTCTAAGCAGAGCACTTAATCGATGAAAACCAAGCAGCTTAAAGAAATGAGGAAAGATGATATACAGCTTGTAGCTCGTGAATACCTATACCTTGCACCACAGGCATGCCAAAACATAACTCCATAAACAACATCATCTCCAACTCTTCATAAAAAACTGATTAAAACAAACCCTTTTGTAAACCATTTACCAAAAAAAGTCAGCAGCATTAGTAAAACATAAATTACAATTCCTTCTTTACTAGCATCAAATTCAAGCATTATCACCACAACATCTGCAACAAAGTTCTGGTTTCCTCAACCTTCCTTCATCTTTCAATTGTGTATATGACAAAACAATTACTTAAAAGCTAAGTCAATATTCAAAATATCACCAGCACTAGCCAATGTTAGTTAAATTGAGCATATCATATATTTATGAATTGAGTTCCACTTTTTAGTAATACAATCCACCAGTGGAGTGTTTTAATTCATCAAAAAATATAATCCACCAGTGGAAATTTTTCCAGATTTACCTGGACAAAGATAGATCCAATATGCAAAAAGAATATAGAGGAAAAAGAAAAAAGGTTCACAGATTAAAACATTTGTACAGATGCTACCTGAGCATGTGAAAGAACTCTTCTGTTTGGCTTCATAAAACTTTCATCTTGTTGTGGATCTTTTGGAATAATATCCCAATAATCAGAAGCCAAACCTTCCCAAGAACTTCTATTTTGAAGCTCCTTCGACAACTTCTCCTTCACTTCAACTATAATTGCAGTCTTTCCAAAGATATCTTCTGACGAAACTTTAAATGTCATTCTAGGATAGTAGTGTTTGAAAGCTCCCTGTTTAACAAATATGAGTACAAAATAAACAGGCAACAGGGACATAAAGCTTGACAATAGCCAAAAGATCTTACATCATAATATTTGCAATTTCTAAGTTGACGCTGCCTAGATGTTGTTGAATCAGCACCCTAACACATACAAACAAAGATAACATTGGCAGCAACTCAAAAACTAGAAACCAAGTAAATTGCAGTGGCAAACAATAAGAATCATCTGGTAACAGTAGTAGTCCACAGGCTAGATTACTAAATTGATTCCAAAACCAAGTAATTTACTCTGAGATGTTGAGAATTGGTATAAGCAAAAATAATATGGAACTGATTTTGAAAATAAAAGATGACATTTACAGTTTAACCACGTTTAAAAAAAAATTCAAAATATTTTATTTGTAGTTTGTTGCTGTTGTACATAGCCAAAATCAAGTATCCACATGTAAATCTCACTATGATGGCAAAGGAACAAGCAATCAAAAAAAGCATGCAATGCTATGATCAGGGTTAGGACCCTTTCCATTTCAAACATTGAATGGAGACTTCATTCTACCCTACAGATGTGTGCCACCTCATAAAAACAAAACCAATGGTCAAGAGGTGTGTCTCAATATCTATTTTAAAAAGAACATTAGAAAAAGAAAGACACGTTTTATAAGTGTCTTACATGTATTAATAATATCTAACGAGTACAACAACTGTTCAATTTAAAAAATAATAAAACCTGTTTCATGCCCACCACATGTTAACAGAGAATGTGTCCATTTTCAAAAACAATAAAAAAAGAACAAGTGTCTGACACATGTCAATAGACTATTCAACAAGGACACACAGTATCTATTTTAAAAATAATAAGACACGTTTCAACAAGTATTTGACACCTGTCATATTAGAGAATAACAGAACTAGTTTCCATTAATTAAATTTGCATATTATTTCTTCTTTTCTGCCTATAATATGTAAATTTAATTAAAAGAGGAAATGGTATATGAGGAAGTCTAAACAATGGTCAGATTTAATTCTACACAAGTCCCAAAAATATTGTGCTTCCTTGCTCACCATGAAATGAAAATTGTGAGACATAAAGATTCCACGTTAGACAACTGGAGCAATAATCCCAACTAAAATAGAAAAAGACAACACAAACCATGCTTAAACAGTCCAACAAAAGGAAAAGCATATTTCAAAAAATTTGCAACAAACTATGACAAAGAAATTACTACTTCCTTGTTAGTACACAAAATCTTGAGGTTGGCACAAGACTCACCTTGACCCTATCACGCCTAATGGATTTACAACCAGGGCAAATTTTATTCAAAATCTGCGCAGTTTCCGATATAAAATACGGGTGAAGAATCGAAAATGGGAATTTGATTACTCCAAAATGTCCTGCAAAATTAACATATTCAAGTAACAACTAAAAGCAGGAATCCATCAAATAATAAATCATTATGAAGTTCTCCATTGCACCTTCACAACTTTTTGCATTATTGGCACCACATGTGGGACATTGAGAGGTTGGATTTGGCATCCCCAGCTTTGGATCTGTTACCTCATTTGCTGCTTCTATTGTTAAAACTGATATTTTCTCCTAATAAAATATTACAATGTTGAATCAGAATTCTTTCGTATGAAAATATACATTCAACAGTGAGTACCAAAGCTCAATTACAACGTAAATGGTCACCTCACAAAGTACATTATGCAGAGTATATCAGAAAAAAAAAAAAAAAACAAAGAAAGAAAAACAAAAACAACAAAATACAAAAATTGACAGAAGTGACAGCTGAAATACAACTCATAGGGCTTTTAAAATGTTAGGGCTATTATGGAAACCATCAACTATACACATCAGGGTTAGTCCATTTATGGCATGAAGATAAACAAGCAAGATTGCAATAGGTCTTTCTAAGATAACCAAGCAAGATTGTAACAGGTCATTGTAAGATAAACAAAGTAAGATTGTAATAGGTCATTGTAATCATTAAGACAATCCTTTGCCAAAAACATCATTGATTCATTACAATCACATTCAAAAGCAAAAAAATAAAATAAAGAGAATAATATATTCAAAGGAATAATAATTTTTACAACACAAATCCAGATACATCTCTTGCAATGAGAAAACACAAAAATTAACTCAAAATAGTAAACAATGTCCTGCTTGGAATGGGAATTCAAAGAAAGAATATTTAGGAAACCATAGTTAAAGGGCCAGCCAAGTGCATGAGATTCCCACCTATGCAGGGTTTGGGAAGGGGCAATGTAGTCAGTTCTATCCCTCAATAATTGGACAGATTGTTTTCAAGTATTAAACCCATGATCTCTTAGTCGCAAAGGAACAACATTACTGTTGAAGGCCAGGAAGCAGTAGTTGAAATCAAAATTAAAAGACACCAAAAGTGCAAGGGTCAAATAAAGGAAAAACAAAGTTATCAACAAGAGACATCACGCGCAACATTTTCAATCATAGCTATAATTTGCAAGGCCATTGAACAGGTATGGTCTTCAAACAACCCCCCCAAAAAAAAAAAAATGGAAGCAAAATCAACATTTATTCTATGAAATTTGAGCCCCATGCAGATCAACCAATGAATTGCACTATGTAAACTTAACAGATACTTACTGCATCAATGTCATTTAAAATATTAAAGTTTATGCCCACCAGCACCCCTGATGGCACTTGCAGCTCCATCCACGAATGATTGTTCATTGAAGCCATCTTCTTTCAGCAACAAATTAAGCAACCTACATAGCATGCACAGAAAGCATTAAAATGATTTACAAAAAGTGAAAAGTTAACCAAGTATAAACAATAAATTATTAGAGTAAATAGTAATTCCATATCAGTTTATGCCCACAATGAACAGTCTAGCCTTAGGAGTTTTTTATCTATTTTTTATTAGGGGTCATTGCCTTTATACCCTGTACTTAGGGTCAAAATGACTTGCACCCCCTGTACTTCGTTATTATGCACTAATAATCTCTGTACTTGTGACTAAAGTGAAACACTAGACGGCATCACACTAAGTGGTAAAAAGACAAAATTACCTTTTTCTTCTTCTTCTTCGCTACCCTCTTCTCTCCCCTCTGCTCTTCCGCTTTTCTATCTCCACACAGCTTTCACCATTACTAACTCAATAAATCTTCTTCAAATTCCAGCACATAATCACAAACCTAAAAAATCTTCTTCAAATTCCAAGCATTTAATCACAAACCCAAAAACAATATCTTTCTCAAATTTGAAATTTTTCTCAAAGGATATATAAGAAACAAAGTCTATGCAAAATCCAAAAAGCTTTCATTTTCGTGCTTATCTTAATTGTTGGTTCAGTTTATACATGGCGAAAGGGGGCATTGGAATGGTCTTAGCAATATATATAATACAAATTAGAACCAGATTGAAGAATTAGACAAATCAAAACCTCCGTTGATTGAAGAGTCCCCGAACCCAGATCACAGTCTAGAGCAAAACAATAAACCCAATCCCCACGATTGCCCTCAACCTCCTACTCTTGAAACAATACCCAGTGATAATTAAATAAAAAAAAAAAAAAAGCAAAGATAGATTTAGACAGACGCAAATGAAAATAATGAGAATTTAAGCAATTTTGGTAAAGATTTAATCAAACGTAGTCTAGATTTATTGAGAAATTGAACAAGTTGCTTTTATATGCTTGTGTGTGTGTGTGTGTGTGTGTGTGTGTAACCTTGGTGCTTGAAAACCCTAACCTTGGATTGCGGTGTTCTTCCTCACAGGCGGGTTGGTTCCCAAGAGGATTAAAGCCAGAGGGAGGTAGCCGATGAGAAGGGAGATCTTGTCGAGGAGTTCACTAAGGATCTCAATCTTCACATGGCTCCCGGAGCCCATGTCTCCGACAAAGTAGGCTTGGAAGATTAGAGTTGGTTGGAAGGGCATTTTGGCTTGTTCATCTTTTTTTTTTTTGGATATTAAATACTTATACTTTTTATACGCATGTATTTCATGCACCGTTAACTTCAATAGTTTTGTCCAACTTTTAACTTTAATCACAAGTACTAGGGTTATTAGTGCATAATAATGAGGTACAGAGGATATGATTGATTTTGATCCCAAATATAAGGGGTATAAAGGCAATTACCTTTTTTATTATTTATGTCATAGGTGAAACTCTGGCATGATACCAACACGAATGCAACCTCTAGTAAACTTTCTGATTGTAGTAGACATACTTTTACACAACAATTAAAAAAAAATAAAAATAAAAAAAAAAAAGGAAAACTAAATCCTTCACGAACAAATTGGCAAAACAAGATAGAAACATTGGTCATAGTGTTAAAGAAATACAAATAAACCCTCAAGAAATGTGTATGGACAGAGATCTAACTTAACTGGAAAAGACTTGCAAATCACACCATAGACTGCAAGCCAGGTCTCTGCTTGAGATCAAATACCTTCTCACCCACCTTAGCCATTGGCCATTTATGTTGAAAGCTCATTTTCTAGGGAAATGTTTTATGAAAGACAGCTCATAGAAATCCTGCTAGTTAAGAAGTTAAGAAGCCTTCGGTAGTATGGAGCCACGAAAATTTTTTTACTAAATATTTGAAGCCACAGCATGCCTATATGAAAGCTCATGATTTTTAATGGTGAAAAAGGTAGGAAAAAGTGAACTAAAAAGATTCCATTTTTGTCAAAAAATGCACTTACAACATGATCCTATCTCACGCTTTCCAAAGATGCACTTACCCCAATGACATTCACATGCTTTACAACATGAACGGTTTTCTAAAAACTAAAATGCAGATAATATTTATGGAAATTTTGTAGAAAGCAAAAGGTTTTCACAACTCTCAAGTGCCTTCCATGATTTCTGTTTTCCGATGCTGACGCAAATTATGGGGTTGTTGGGTTAGCAAAAACCAACCAAGAGTTATCAATTTTTAACTACTTTTTATACTTTCCTCCAATTAAATTTTACCACATATCACCTTTATATCAAATATTTATACTTTTATCATACTTTTTGGCCAAACTTTAACCAACCAAACACTCCCTAAGTTTCAAACAAGCACTAGAGGAGATAGACTTGTTACGCTTTCTTAATTTTATAGATTTCCCCAAAAAACTGTTTAAGGGCGACAATACTACTTGGCCTTACAAGGTCCCTACTAGAGAGGAGGGGACGATTGGTTTCTAGGTGAACCACTGCATGTGATGATCCAAATTATTGATCAATCGTTCTTAAAATATGCCCAACGTTAAAGTCTCATCCGTTTGATTTCAATTAAATGCTATCACAATCCCAACCAGTGGATTATAAGTGGTCCTTAAGTCTTATATCCCTGAGCATGGCAAGCTCTTAAAGAATTTCCCCTTTTTGAGATACTAGACCCATGAAAGTGATAAACAGAGCAGGTCCAATTGCGTTCCAGCGTTATAAACTATGAGTGACGCTCCTATGGGCCTAGTACATGATGAATGAAAATTAGATTCGGCGGGGATTTTAGGACATTAATGTGGGCTGGGGGCTTGGGACCCAATTTGTGAAAATGGCTTCACAAGATTTGATGGGGAAAATGCAAAAGAAACACAACCCTGCGTCAATGGATCAAAAGACGCCAATTCAGTATAAAACTCTGGGGCCATTATAGCACTTACCTTTATAAGATATTTCTGCCATAAACGGTCAGACACCGTAAAAGATATTAATCTATCAGAAATAACTTCCTTCTCTCATGATCAAACACGTAAAGACTCATCAGACTATATTTATGGCTTTTAGAATACAGTTAACTATTTTGCTTAATCCTAACAGAAGTCATTGTAATATTGGCATACTAACTTCAATCATGCATGATATT
>JAVXUM010000004.1:8393933-8403933 GCA_035590655.1 Pouteria glomerata
GTGTATGTGTGTGTGTGGGCTGGGGGGGGGGTGTGGGTGTTTGTTCCTTAAACATGAAGCAGAAATTGGAATCACATTTTGTTGGCTCACTTAAGAATTCAGTATAAAGATTCACCAAGCCTGGAGTCTTGAGAGTTAAATAAGAACATAAAGCCTGGAGGCTTGAGAGATACAGAAGAAGATACTGGAGTTGAAAGGATGGACAAAAGACATTCCTATTTCTCATACGTGAGTCCCAAAGGAACAACAACATCCTTTAAATAAGTCAACAACAATGTCCAATTGATTAGGTACCAAAATGGTCATGCAGATGAAGTGCATGAAACAATAATCAGAACCAAATTTTTGCACAGTTTAACACATGAAACAGGTAAAAGCACGGGTATGGGTCATACTGGACTTGGGAAGTTCATAGAAAAGGCCATGAGTTCGTAGCATAACAACAGAATTGCATGGGCACCAAACACAGCGGCATTGTATAGGCACCGCAGCATTTTTGTGGGGGTTGGAGGAAAACACCAAGCAGGCAGACAGCATTTGAAAACAGTCAAAGTGGGAAGTGGGTGTAAATTGGACATTAGTTTTTGAAGTTACCTAAGCCAACCAAAAAAGTAAATGCATAATTGAACAAATTCATCAAGAAGCATTTACCGCAGTATGAAATATTGCAACAATAGAATTTTTCTGCATGTTCGTCTTGATGCCTGGATATAGCAATGCATTTAGCAACAGTTTTCCCACCTGCCATAAGCAAAAGGTAACAGAAGTAAAAATATGGTTAGATATGAGCTTTACTTCCCATGTGTAAAGAACTGAACTCTGTGACGCAAATAGTCATAATGTTAAGAAAAAAGAAAACCACTGGTGTGGCCTAGCTCTTCCCTTTGTATGCATAATGTGTGCAAATAAATACAAGTACTTTACATGTGCATCTAACACATGCAATGAACAAGAAAGAAGAATTGCACAAAAAATAAAAAATAAAAATAAAAATAAAAACCTACACTATTTGGTTTTGCATGATATTTAAGTGGATGTATTAAGGCTACATGGACTCGAGTCTAAATGTTACTAGTCGAAGCCCTTATTTTAAATACCACGGGATTGTAGATTCACCTTGGTAAAGTTGGGACATTTTAGCTTTCAAAGTTATCTCTAATTTCTATCAATTATATACTATCAATTATACAACAGAACTGTTGATCAACAAAACCCATAGTTATGGACTCACTGATAAAGTCAAGTGATCCACAAACTTGACCTGTTGGACCACTTAAAACTCTGTGTGTCACAAAGAGGAATGAAATTGAATCATGGAAATGGAATTTACAATTTCTTTTTCTAACAGAGTTAAAAAAGAAAAAAGAAAGAAAAGAGAGAGAAAACAGAGATTCACCATGAACCCAAGACATCAAGCTGAATTCAACTTGCACAAAATAAAAATTGTTAGTAAAGAAACATACATCATTACGAACAAGAATAGTTGGTTTGGATTCTTTCGTGCCCTTGCCAACACCCTCTTTACATTTGATCGAAAGCTGACCAGTACCCTTATCTTTCCATGCATCTTTATCTGCTGGATCATTTGACTGAACAAAGAAAAAAGGGTTTTATTTTGGGGTGGGCGGTGTTGAAGGGCTCAGCAAGAAAATCAAACTCCATAACATAATATCATGAAAAGCAGGCGAATCAATTCTCAACTCATCAATGCATCAACTGAACTCAATACAAACATTCTGGTAATGAAAAATTACAAGCATCTGCAACAATTAATATTTCAAGTTTACCCGTGTCTCAACAAAAAATTTTTCACATGGAGAAGGGGAAAAAAGATTAATAGTGGTTTTATTATCTTGCTCCCAGGAAAAACTTCTAGTAATCTAAAAGCAACTACTTCTGTAGTACATGTAACTGGACCTCTGGAATATGTATGTGTTACATGAGTATCTAAACTAAGATGAAGAATGTAGGATTTGTACCCTGTGATCAGGCTTATGCATGCATATTATTATCAGGTAAAATAGATGGCGTGGCTTCATGCTAGATTTAACTCCCTTTCATCCATCTTAGGATGAAAATCAACTTGGCTGACAATGATCTAAGCACTTATATGATCACATCGCCATAACATCTTACAGAGTTGCAATTTGAAATTGGAAGAGAAGGGATCTGTATTAGTAATTCAGATGCTTGAATGATATATTTTGCTGTCTCGCTAGATCATAAAGAGTTCTGTCACTTGGTCTGAACCCATTTCTTCTATTCCTATGATTGTTCAGTGATGGGGTTTCTCCTTTTAGGATTAGGTTTCTATCCCATATCGTGTTGTGCTAAGCTCATTTCTCTTATTAGGTCTTACCTTTTGTACTCTGTGGACGTTCAGATTGCATACCATGTAAGTTTTGCATTCTCCACACATGTCATACATCTTTCATATAGGATGATCTTAGAAAGCACCTAAGTGTTGGACATTTGCATGATACAGGTAAACCATAGCCTAGAAAGAAGCAGGCAAATCGCTCTAGATTAAAATAGAACCTACCTCGGAAAACTACTTTCGTAAACTCAAAAAATAAGAATAGCATCTCGCCACTCTCATTCATAGAAAGTAGCCCGGAAGGGAAAAAATCTCTTCTTTTTATCATATCATATAGGGTATTGTTTTTATGGAAATCCAGAGCAGGCATAACATTCTCAACTACAACCGCCGTATTCACTCGTTCTTTGGGGTTCTTTCACTCCCAAATCCATTTACCCTTGGCCTTTCTCTCGGTCTTTCTCGCCTTTTGCCTGCTATTCCCTAAAAAAGAATTGAATCTGGTCCGTTCGCTACCTTTACTTTACAGAATAACGAGAGTTAGGAGCTGGCTTGAGAGCAGACGAAGGAATTTCCCTCTGGGATTGGAACTACTTCTTATCTCTTTCCCTTGGAGTGGAAGACTCTTTTGATTAAGTAAGGCATTTAAGCAAAGTGCCCTTACATGTCGTTGGAAGTTGGAGTTCCAGGAGGCTAGGGAAGACGACCCAGCCGAAGGCAATTGGAGTCTCATAAGCCCCTCAAGTTTCCGCAAGCAAAAAGGCGTATTTCAATGTAAAGTTTTATGCATGCGCAAGAAAAGTCGAAGGCCTTAGTCTGTGACAGTCCCCGAGTAAGAAGTTTATATGAATAGTATACTTTTTAAACCAGTGTTCCAGGTAAGACTTTATATAGTAACATTCCTCTTCCCCTTGTTGGAGGAGTTCATAGTTTCATCCAGTTCCTTACGAGTGTACCAATTCCCCTCCAGCCAGTCTTAAGCCAACAGTCTCTTATCACATCACAAGCCATCAGGGAAGGGAAATCCTAGACTCAGACGAGGAACTCACACTCGCTGGTGAAGTAGTCCTCAAAACCATGGGAAGAAAACATATTCAGGGACCCCTAAACTAAAAGGGACTGATGCTGCTGGCTTATGGGATGTAGCAGAAAGGGGTGTAACAAAACTTGCAGCGAGAAGCACTGAAACAAACTCCAACTCAAAGATCCAGGAGTCTCCTTTTACCTCGAACCTCGCCTATTAGACCTCCTATCGATAAAAAGTATTCGCTTGTATCCAAACCGCCTAGGGGAAACCTCCTATTCAACTATAACTGGTGCAACTCCAGAGGCTTATGCAACAAGCTTGGCTGTACTGAGAGATTCAATTAGGAGCACAACGTATACTCTAGGAGTCCTACATATCCATCATATCATATACAAGATATGGGGGAAGAAATGAGAGGGCCTAACTCTCCATAGGTGTAGTCTCCCACTCGCTCGCCTGGCACGACAGAAGAAGAAACTAAAACTCGATTGAAGGCAGGCAAAAGCAAAAGGAGAGCAACTCTAACTTCAACTTAAACTGACTCACAGAAAAGCAACCATACAGGGACGCCGTTGGCTTACTCGCTTTCTTATCAATTGTATGCAGATTTTACTTTTTAGGATATTCTTTGAAGCTTGATACGCAGATGAGTAATAAAATAGATATTATTAAACTTTATCTTCTATACTCGTTGACTCTTGAAAAAAGGATTCCCATGGCGCTCCCTTTTTAAGTGTATCTGTCAGTTCCGGTACCAACTTTCGCATCCTTATATACACCGCATAAGCTTCTTTAGCGCCAGTTACAGCAGTAGATACTAGAGCGGTATACCCAATACTCTATTGAATTCGTTTCCTAGCTTCTACTTATCTTACCGGTTTATTAGCTCTTTTTTTTCCTTATCGAATGAAGAATTCACAGTTGAAGTAGGAATCTCTGGAGCATTTTCAAAAAGAAATGTGAGGAAAGATAAAGATAGGCTTAGTTTAGTAGGACTCCGAACCAAAAAGAGAACCTTTTGCCGCGACTGGGATCATACTTTTTGACTGAGGTTTAAGAGGTTGCGACCTCAGAACTACACTTTCAAACTTGATTCTTGCCTTGTAGGCCCTCCATCCTATTACATTATGTAGGCAAAGGCGGGCCGAGTGACTCTCTTAGTTACAAAACTTATTTATATATTTATAAAAAAAGGAAGCTGAGAAACTATCTCACCCCCGCTTTCGAGCTAAGTGGTCCTGGTCTTTTCCACAGGGGTGGTTAACGACCGAGGTTATCATATAAACTTATCAGGCGACTTGGTCGGGTTTCCCTCCCAGGGAGGAGCTGCATCTATAGTAGAGATCTATTTCCTCTCTCCTTCTCAACCAGGGTTTGGTTGAACAAAGTTCCGCATACTAGAAGCCTTTAAGCTTCTTCTCTGAACATTTTGCTCCGGGTTTGATTCTTCTGTCCGCGTCCTCTTTTTCCTCGGATCGGATTTTTAAATTTTTGGAATGCTTGCATTCTCAACGGAAACAAGGGTTGACGTTGGGAATAGCGTGGAATTCCCTCATGATCAACAACTTAGGCTTTTTGGTTTGTATTGATGACATTCTTTCTTAAATACACGAAGGTAACTTCAAGTGACTGCTATGAGAGCCGAATCCCTTTAACATGATAACTAGAATTGAACTGGAGTACCAAGGAGGTACACTCTCCACCCGCTATCTCTCATTGGGTGATGGTGTAGAATGTATACGTCTGAATCTGTTGATATGGATTAGCCCATTCTTCTCGGTCTCTTCCCAATCGAATATCATAAACTCTAAATTTTGCCTCCTGGTAGACCTTTCCTTTCTAGAGCTTTCTGGGCTTCGTCAGGGTCCCCCACATGTATGTCTAGCCGGTTTCAGAGCAATCTAGCTCATCCTTCTACTGTCGCAAGATCGGTTGTTACCTCTTTATCCAAAAGGTAAATCGATGTCGGCATTTCAGTTGGTTTCCGCATATACGCTGAAGGAAATGCTATCGTGCGCCCATACGAACTCTCTCTAGACACCAACCAATCCGATTCTCTTTATATATATATATAGGATTCATGTGCAGCTAGGGGACTCGAAGGACTAATTCTCTCTCCAAAACTAGAAATCGAAAGAGGAGATTGGCTTGGTGTGAAGTCAGCTGTACTAGATGATGCAGTGACTCCAGCATCCAACGCATTACTAGTGCCAACTGGAAGGGGATGCCCCAGAATAGTCCTTTCGGCTAGAACATCATAGCGATCTATGCTTTACGAAAACGACGGAAAGTAAACTCTTTTGATTACCTTTCACCACGGGTGCTAAAAAAAAAGAAATTGTTGAATAACAATAGCAATAAAGGAAAAAGAGAGAGATGGGTTCAGGCCTGCCTCAAATGAATATAAAAAACCAAGCGGGGTCCTTAAGTCAGGTTTTTACTAAATAAAGAGGGCCTACGAGGCGCCTGGAACAGGTGCTAATGGAACTACTTGAGCGAGTACTACTGGTTGAACTGTTCCCGCCAAGACTGCTACTCTTTTGCCCCTTGGCTAGCTTGCTTGCATGGAATGAAGAGGCTTGCTGACCGGCCCGGAATGAAAGAGCGAGGGGAAGATCTCTTTATATAAGTAATTTCCTCTCGGATGGCTACTGGTTCGCTGGCAAAGCATTCCCTCTCTCTTCTTTCTTCATGTTCACATCTTTTTGATTCATCTTCCTCCGAAAAACCTCCACTGCTCGAGCGGATGGCTGGATCTATTACCTGCATGAATGGAATTCCACCCATTCTTTTTTCACCTGGGGCATTCATCTAATGCTTACTTTTAGGCATAGCCTTATCGGAGTCTTCAATAAGAGTTGTGAGCGTGAAGACTAGACGGTCTCTACCACCAGGTCAAACTTTACTTTTGTGGGACTGACATTGACTAGTAATCGAATATGCACCCTGTGAGGGAGATTTCAACATGAAACTTGATGTCCACAAAAGGAATTGACAGTGAATCCGATCAGCAGAATAGAATAGAGGCCTTTTAGCATAAAACGGAGTAAGACTCATCAGCAGATAAGATAAGATCTGAAACTATCTATTCATCCACCATCCTCAAATTAACCCTTAAGGGACTGAGTGGCCTACTAGGAGTAGTGCAGGAAGGGGCGTATCGAGAGGCAAAGGCGAAGACGCCCGAAAGCAAGGCAAGTCAAAGTAAAAAAGGACAGAAAGTAATAAAGAACAGCGGAAAGGAAATGCCGCATCTTACTCAAAAGGGCTCGTCCTATCCCAGGATCACAGAGAGACAGGGGAAAGGAGAGTTAGTTTGCACAAATCTATTGACTATCCCCCAATCCCGGATCTACGAATAAAAGGAAAGATCGGACGGGTATTCACTCCCATTATTGAGAGAACAGACCAGAAAGGGATGAGAATATAGTCGTGGACTGGGATCCGGATCTAAGAGTTCTCCTTCCTTGTGTAAAGCTCCCTTCGATTCTAGCTATTGGGATACATGCAGTGTAAGTCCCCGTATCAGTTGGCATTGAAGTTGGCAAAGGATAGCCATATGGGGATGAAAATCTAGCAGCTTCCTTAGAAGCTGGGGATGTTCATATAAATGCTTCTATCAAAACAGGTGAAAGGCCAAGTTACTTTGAAAGCCTTTCAAAGCAATCTATCAAGCGAAGTAGACTTTTTCAATTCAGAAGGCAATTCAATTGTTGATCAAATGGAAAAGCTTCAGCAAGAGAAGGAGAAGATTTTGGGAAAGAGAATCTTATGGAAAAGAGGGCATCTAGCTCTAGTGCTTCTGCTTTCGTTTCGAACCATTTTGAGTTGATAGTGGTAAGTCTTTTTATGTCGATCCAGCCCATCCAATTGCGGTGACCTTGTAAGCTAGTATTAGAACCTCCTTATTGTAAGTGCTTCTGCGCCTTCGAGCAAGTTCAAACAAGAGAGAAGGCTAGTCTCTTAGCTATCCGCAAAGGAAGAAAGCTCTCCAGAGAAAAAGCTGTTTTATTTACCCTTACCCAACCCTTCCTCTCTCTTTACTCTAGCTCTATAGCTATCAAAGATAGCCTACTTCCCGGTATTGGATTGGATACTTAACCAATTCCGTACGCTTCACATCTAAAGGAAAAAGAAGTCCGCATACGCATGCAATAGGGAACGAGTCAAGGAGAGACATAACTAAAAATGAGGAGCTTCCTGAAAGGTATCAATTCAAACTTCCTTTCCCGATCTAGAAATAGGCTGTTAGGGCTTTACCGGATATTTTAATAAATGTGTTTCATTCGAAAGGCCAGGAGGATTAACGAGACTATCTTGGTTTCATCGCCCCCTCCTAATGCAGATCGAACAACAGATCTTTCCACTAATGGTTTCATTCTCCCATCGAGAAGGTCTTTTGGCGACGCTCGATGGAGATAACAGAATCTCCCCCTATCACTTCATCCGGTTGAGGCATTCCAATGTATTCACCTAGGAGCGCTTAGGGAAGAAGCGGGTGAAGTTATGCTTGAGTTGCAGGGTGGTACCTGGTCCAACAACAGAAGGGGAAACTACTGGGGTCAGATTTCAACAGATCAAAGTAACGAACTCAGTAGTAAACCAGTTGAAGATCTTTCTTAGCAGTGGGAGAAGAATGTTATGTCTTTCTTCTTTTACCTCGACAGGGACGTCGAGGAGTTGAGTGGGGGAGGCGTGTCACACCCCCTTTTTCGGCTGACTGTTGGCTAGCTGGAGCTGAGACTTGGTTGCTAGCATGAACGTTGGTGCAGGAGACTTCGGAAGTGCTAGTAAGGCTTTTCTATCTTATAGCATAAGATAACCAACCATTGTTTACCTTACCATTTAATACGTTTTTCCCAAAATTCCTTAGACTGAGATAGCATGGTGAGCCCTTATAACTAAAGATCTATAGCTGAGTATAGTTGAGCCCTTGGAAGCTTTATAGCATAGCCTTTTATAGAGGAGCTGCTCGCCTGGTCGCCGAAAGCCCTCGTCGGTAGCCATGGTTAAGCAAAGGCTTCTATGGCTCTAAGGTAGTAGACTTGGCCGCGCATGAGATGTTAGCCTTTAGACCTTCCCCATGGACCGGGGCTAAGGGCCTAATTCTGTTCCGCGTCGTCTTAGTCTTATCGCCTTTGTAAAGACTATTTTTTTAGTATAGAAAGAACGGGAGCCGGGCTTCTTCTAAGGCGAACAGCCCTATAAATTACGTAATGTTATTAATTTTCGTATTCATGTTTTTTCTGCATAAAAGCAGCGTCTATTGGGTCTTTGTGGTGGTTGATAGATTCTCTTAGAACCAGGGCTCCCGTTTTTCGTATTATTCTTTCTGAAAGGAAGTAGTGAGAAACCACGGAGTTCCGGTTAGCATAACGTCCGATCGAGACAATCAATTCATGAGTCATTTCTGGAGGACGTTATGGAGGAGGGAACCAGCTTGCGCTTCACTAGCGCCACCCACAAAGGGATGGTTAGATCGAGATGGTTGGTGATTTGTTGAGGAGCCTGGTAAACGGCAAGCCGAGACGCTTACCTTGGGCCTTCCACTCCTACGTCTAGTCAGCAAATAGAGTAAAGCACCAATCTTCTCGAAGCGCACGCCGAGTTAGATAGAGCAAGGGAGGTGACAGAGGTCCAATCAAGCCAATCAACCAGGGCTGCTAATGCGTTGGCCATCGCAGTCTTGGTTGGAGCATCCGTCCTAGGTGTCATACTCACTAAACACGGTCTCGCTCTTAAAATGGTTGATGAATGGAGAAAAAATGGCATATCTTTCCTACAAAATTTCTTGATTAAGTTGGGAGAGGTAGTATATATACTTTTTTCATCGAATTTCATAGTCAGATCTTCAATAATGGATTGTAACTCAATCAACTCCGCCTCTCAATCAGTCGGGGCTGCAAGAGAACTCCCGCTGGCAGGAATAGACCTGGATGCCCTTAGGACAAGACTAGCCCTCCCAAGAACAGAAAAAGAAAGGAGATCTTCTTCCTCAAAGAAAAGCAAATCAAACTTCTACGACTTACAAGTACAAGACTTCGACAGCTTAGAATGAGAGAAGGACTGACTTCCATGCTAGACCGATTCGAATGATTACCGATCCTCAAGAGAAAGATAACTAATGAGGCACTTCGCTAACCCAAGTCACAGTCACAAAGAAAGGCAAGATATCGATTGATAGATGTTGAATGGTATGAAATAGCTCGACCTACGGGAGAGGATTTCTCGATTCAACACATCGTTCATCTTGGTCAGTGTTCAAGTCTTCACTCCGGATTCCACGTTGCAATCTCTGCCGACTTATCCTCTGCAATTAGTCTAGCCAAGTACTCTAGCCGTATTGGTTCTATTATCCAATGACAGATGGATAGTGTCCTTCTCTTGGAGGGAAGAAGGGGCGGAGCCAAAGGTATCAAATGAGCTCTACCCGGCTTGGACGACTTGCCTTTGCTTGTGGACTCGGCTCTTAGGGGAATAACACTTCTCTGTCCTAAAGTCTTTGGCATCCACTATGAGTTTTGCTTGGGTCATTTACAGTTCGAACTTTGTACCGCTTCTAGAACAGTTATAAAAGGCAGGATGGACGTAGTGAAGCAGGAAGATTCGTACCGGGCCTTAGCACATTCAGTAGTAGTTAAGAAAGAGTAAGGTGA
>JAVXUM010000004.1:8408933-8414889 GCA_035590655.1 Pouteria glomerata
GTAAGCCTTTTGAGATTCAAACGGATGCATCTGATTTTGCTTTGGGTGGTGTCTTGTTGCAGCATGGACACCCTATTGCTTATGAGAGCCGAAAGCTCAATCAAGCAGAGAGGAAGTATGCAGCTCATGAGAAGGAGCTTCTAGCAGTGGTGCATTGTCTGAGGACATGGAGGCACTACATCTTGGGTTCTCGTTTTGTGGTCAAGACGGATAACACGACGGTTTCCCATATCTTGACACAACCCAAGCTAAGTGCACGGCAAGCAAGGTGGCAAGAGAAGCTGGCTGAGTTTGATTTTGCTTTGGAGTATAAAGCAGGTGCCACCAACCATGTTGCTGATGCTTTGAGTCGGAGGGCTGAGCTTGCCGTGTGCCATCAAGTTTGTTCTCTCACTTCTATCACCCTCAGGGAGAAGATCAAGGCCAATCTAGACAAGGATGCTATGGTGGTGAATCTTATGGACCTTGTCAAGAAAGGCAAGACACGCCAGTTTTGGTTACAAGACGGATTGCTCATGTCAAAAGGCAATCGTCTGTTTGTGCCAAAGGCTGGTGACTTGAGGAAGACACTCCTTCGTGAGTGTCATGACACGCTTTGGGCAGGACATCCAGGGGAGGAACGTACTCTTGCCTTGTTGAAACAAGGTTATTATTGGCCCCAGATGCGCGATGATGTTGTTGAGTATGTACGCACTTGTCTCATTTGCCAACAGGACAAGCCTGAGCATAAGAAGAAGGCAGGGTTGCTTGAGCCATTGCCCGTGCCTAAACGGCCATGGGAGAGTGTGTCACTTGACTATATTACTAGCTTGCCTAAAGTTGGGGACATCGGTACCATCGTGAGTGGACCGATTCTCCAAGTATGCAACATTCGTGGCAGCCCCTAAGTACATTTCCGCGGAGGAGACGGCCCAACTCTTCTTCAAGCATATTGTCAAGTACTGGGGAGTACCTAAAAGCTTGGTGAGTGACCGAGATAGCCGTTTTATGGGAAATTTCTGGACGGAGCTGTTCAAGCTACTCGGCACAAGCCTTGATGTAGCGCAGTTATGTTTCAATTCTCAAAGGAGTAGCTCTACGGGCAAGAGCCCCTTTGAAATCGTTACTGGACCCACTCCCACACAGTGGAGGGACCTTATGAAGGAAAATCACCCAGTCCAATTTGCCAGGGAATGGAAGAGGAGCCATGATCTTGTTCGTGCCTATCTTGAGAAGGCTGCGAGCAAGATGAAGAAGTGGGCTGACGAGAATAGGAGACCATTGGAGTTCAAAGCTGGTGATCAAGTCCTTGTCAAACTCAAGTCTGATGAGCGAACTAAGGGGAAGAGATAAAAGGCTAGTGCGGAAATATGAGGGACCGGTGACCATTGTGAAGAAGATTGGCAAGTGTGCATACAAGATTGATGCTCCATCTTGGCTAAAGGTTCATCCGGTGTTCCGTGTGAGTTTCTTGAAGCCCCAGGCAGGATCAAAAGATGAGGGTTTGGTCTTTCTTCCCCTTATAGATTAGGGTCCCGCTCTTTTTTATCCAATCGCTTATAGCTTGTGAAGTCCCTACCCCTATTAGGTTAGGCTTGCTGACTAGAGGACTAACGGGGCTTGAACCATACTGGCTAGCCCGAAGCTGACCTGGGCGCTTTCTTCTCTTGTTCCTCCACCAAACTCATATAAGTAAGAGAACCTCTTTGACTACCTTTTATGTACTAGCTGCTCTTAGAACCAACCCTGGCTCGAGAGACCTTTTCTCACCTTTCAGCACAAGGAAGGTGCGTGCTGCTAGGTCTGGTCTATCCTTAAGCCAAGCAAAAGCAAGCACCCACGCCTGAAGGCAAGAGCGCATAAGAAAGAGGAATAGGCGGATGCAAGAACGCTAGAAGATGATATGGATGTCTATTCCTATCAACCGAGATTGAACTACCGCTGGCCTTGGCTTTAGTTAGATTTGGACTTGCCCAACGAGAAAAGCACGCTACTTTATGTTTACTGTGGGACAGCCCTTAGGCTAGCACACATCGTGGCCCCCCCAATTCATTAAGCTCTCTCACCATGTTCTTGTGTGGGTTGCAGCTGAAAGGGTATATACCGACAGGTTGTTTAAATCCTATGCTATCCTCGGTGACGATGTCGTCATCACTGATAGTAAGGTTGCTGAGGAGTCTCGTCAGATCCTCTCCGACCTAGAAAGTCAGATATCAACATCAAAATCGCTGATATCGAAGTCGGGGGCCTTTGACTTTGCTAAGCGATTCTTCGTGGAATTTGGCCGTGTGGATTTGTCTCCAATTTCCATGGCCGCTCTCATGATGTGTCGTCGCACCGCTCTTGGTCTGTACACTATTCGTAATACGTTTTCAATAACTAATTTAAATGCGTTATTAGGTCTAGGTGATGCAGGTTATAGGGTGTTTGGTTAAACCAAGGGCACGGCTTACTGGCCGTTGGAGACGACTCTTACTCTTTATCAGTCGACCTAGCCTGAGCGATTCACTAGCCTTTTACTTTTGGTTGGGTGGAGGTATTCCGCTCGACCCTGACTTAAAGGGAAGACAAGACAATTTGACTGGGACCAGTCTTCTAGTGGGAGAGTTCTAGCTCCAACAAAGAAAGATATCATCCCAATGGAGTTAAATCATTTCATTGAATGTTCTATTCTATCGAGAAAGAGTAGGTTTCCCTTTCTTTAGTGCAGCTTCCTCACTTCGTACTTCGTGGGCAGGGGAGGTAAACTATCTTTACTAACCCCGGGTTCAGTTAGAGTTTAATACTTGCTCATGCGTGGACTGTTCTTTTCCCTGAGGAGGACTGCCTACAGAGTTAGATGAATAGTAAGGCTTATGCCGAAGTGCACCGACTCCTTTCTTCACTCGAAAAGGGGGAGACCAGTTCTCTAAGTCAGTGGCCGCCTTCGATACGGCTTTCTTTTACCTTCCCCGGGCTCGGAAGTCTATTCCCAGCTGTTCTGCCAGATTCTATAAACCTGGGATTTTTCAATTATGGCTTGCTTTCCTTCCACCTTTCCCTTTTATTATTCTTTTCATCAATTCTACGCGCACAACCGTCTACCCGCTATAAAGGGGGGCTTCCCTTGGTGGGTGGACGGCTTCGACGTGCTGCATAGAGCACACACAACCCATCACCGTTGGAAAGGGCCCTCTTTTTGTCATCCCTGCAGCTTTCCAGATTTTGTATTGAACGCATGAGAATGATACTAATTTCATGCCAACCTTTAAAAGACCAAAAAAGAAGTTCTTTCGGCCAGCTTATAATTGACTTTATACCTCTACTATTTCGGTTTAGTAAAGTCTCGCGCACGCCTCCTACGCTTAACACTCACCTACCCATAGTCTATCTAGTTACGGGTCTTAAAGTGAACTTTTAATTTACCTAAAAAGAAAATCTAAAGTAATGGGTGTGTTCCATTCTTCCCTAAGCTGTCAGAGATCAAAAACAAGAGTAATAGCGGATTCGGGTTCCAAACCTCGTTCCCTTTTACCTATGCCATGATGCTCATGAGCTTTAGATTCTTCTATATGTAAGATCACGTTTCCATATTTTTACCTTTTCTTGTTGGTATTCCTCTGAAACATCCTACCCCTACAAAGGGTCTTAAGAATGGCCCTGCACGACTTGCATCAAGATCAGTCAGTTGCGTTGCAGAAGATAAATCATAAGTTCGGAACCTAAAACACGTGACTACTAAGGATTTCTACAATTACCTCAAGGATGGGCCAACCTAATATCATGTAGCCTGCCCCGTACCGTCTTGATAGGATCTGCTTGGAAGTTAATGCCAGTCATAACAAGAAGAGAGATTCTTTTTTCTATCAACGATGTTTAAAACTGGGTTGATGTCTATTCTAAAAGATACAATCAAAACCTTGACCATCTTCCGAAGTGAAAAAGTTAGAGAGTTATTTTCTATTCATTTCGTATTTGACTCGCCCATATTGGTTCATGAAGATACTACCCCAAAAAAAGGAAACCCTCTGACCATCACCGGGTTTAAGAATAGAAAGGGGGATTCCTTCATTGAGAGCCTTATTTTTGAGTTTCAAGATATAATCGTTACTTAATTCATAAAAAAAAGGAAGTAGCACTTTATTATAGTAGCGGACGACTGTCTTGTTAGGTAATTGTTCAAAAAACAGTCTATCCAAATCGTCTAAATAGAAGTTAAATAAAACCGATTGGATAAATCGGACGGGTGGTATTCCGTCGTTTAAGGCCAGGTTTATCCCATCCACGTCAAGTATAGGCGAATGCAGAAAACTATTTATTAGATTTAGAATGAATGAATCCGATATATGAGGTCCGATTTTCTCCAGAAGACGCTTTCTACAAAGCGTATCACTGATGATAGAGAAATCAAAAACAAAGAGGTACCTCAGATTGTACCACTGAGTTATCTCATAACAAAAGTCGATAGCTGCTTCCTTATTTAACATGCAGGCTATTGACTTCTCATGAAATACATTTCTTTTGAATACGTACTTATAAAGTAGATGCGCAAGCGAGATCAGAATGAGCTCATCCTCCAGTTTGATCCTTAAATAATATTCCTCAAAGTCATCGCTACTCTTGAACCTAAAATAACATAAGCTATCCATCTTAAAAGGTTGGCCCTTTGGCCTTGATACGATCCGAAATGGAGAGAGTTTATACGAACCTGAAAGAATAAATATCATGTTCCAGACTCTCGAGATTGACTCTATCATAAATCAAATCATATTTTTCGTATATTTTTTGTATCTCACATACAAGATTATTATGTAAAGCAAACATGGTATGATACACTTCTTAAGTAGGAGTAATTCAAATGTGAAAAAAAGATCTAGAAAAGCACTTCCAACAACAGAACGTAACCCTACGACTCAAGGAAGGACCTACGCTCCCAGTCCTTCGTCGGCCTCATCGGCCTCCCTGACCTCTCTGCCTTCTTCTCTGTGGAGCTTGTCAATTCTTGGTGTAATACTCACTCGTAAATGATTGGTGTCAGAATTTTTCACTGATCAGGTGTGATCAGTCTCATCCGTGTAAGAATTTGGAATTCCTCTTCCAACTCGTCCCGGAATGGGCGTTATGGCAAAGAACAAGAAGAAAACAAAAGGAGAAATTTGTCCAATAGTCACAAATGGTGCCTCCACAGGTTGACATCCGATCCAACCTAGTAGTAAGCGATCCGCCAAAAGCAACCAAAAAATTCCTTGGTGAATCGGGCGAAAACTTGAACTACGTACATACATACTTTTAAAAAAAGGTAAAGCCAACAGACATATAGAAACTGGTGCTATTGCGGCTACACCTCCCGATTTGTCAGGTATACTACGAAGAATGGCATGGATCGGTAGGAAATACCATTCCGGCACAATATGAGGCGGGGTGGGCATCGGATTAGCAGGTATATAATTGTCGGGATGCCCCAAAACATTAGGAGCATAAAAAATCCAAATGGAAAAAAAGATAGCAAAAGCTACCCAACCTACTAGATCCTTTACATAAAAATAAGGGTAAGAAGCAATTTTATCCATCTCTGAATGTACACCCAATGGATTATTTGATCCATATTGATGCAATGCGGCCAGATGAAGAAGACTGGCGCCTACTAAAATAAAGGGGAGTAAATGATGAAGACTAAAAAAACGATTTAAGGTGGCATTGTCCACGGAGAAACCACCCCAAAGCCAAGTCACTATGGTATCTCCTACTACAGGTATGGCGCTAGCTAAGCTTGTAATTACTGTCGCTCCCCAAAAGCTCATCTGACCCCAAGGTAGTACGTATCCTATAAAAGCTGTCACAATCATTAATAGGAAGATTACAACTCCGAGACACCGAACAAATTCCCTAGGACTGCTATAACTCGCATGATATAGACCACGAAAAATATGAAGGTGAACCACAATGAGAAACATACTTGCCCCATTAGCATGCATATAACGGAGCAACCAGCCCCCTT
>JAVXUM010000004.1:8451516-8462487 GCA_035590655.1 Pouteria glomerata
AAATTTTTTTTTTTTTTTTTTTTTTTTTTTTTTTTTTGCGTTTGAGAAAAAAATTAACTTTTAATAACTAACTTTTTTTTTAATTATTTGCTAATTTAATATTTTTATCTTTCATGGTTAAAAGAAGTTTAAAATATAAGGATAAATTTAGTCATTTAAAAAAAAAAAGTCAAAATTAAACCCAGAGTTGGTAACCTTTTCAATCGGAGTTTTAAACCAAGAACAACAAAAATGTTAAACTAACAAAAAAAAAAAAATTAAAAAATTAGTTACTAAAAATACTAATTTTTTTTTTTTATTTTTTTATAGTTAACTATAAAAAAAAGTTAAGTTTTTTGACTTCCCAAACATATGACCCTTTGTGAGATCCCACATCGGTTGAGAGGGGGAACGAAACCTGCTTAATAAGTAGGGAGTTGAAACCTTCCCACTGAAGAGGTCTTTTGGGAGGCACTGGGGTAGCGCTTGCCAAGAACAAAACCGTGAGGCTCTGCCGGGGAGAGACCCGAGGGGGCAAAGCGGACAATATCTTCAGGTGGCAGTGGTCCCGAGCTGTTACAAATGGTATCAGAGCCAGTACCAGATCGGTGTGCCAACGGGAACGCTGGGCCTCAAAGGGGGGTGAATTGTGAGATCCCACATCAGTTAGGAGGGGGAACGAAGCCTGCCTAATAAGTAGGGAGTGGAAACATTCCCACTGAAGGGGCCTTTTGGGGGCACTAGGGTAGCCCTCGTCAAGAGCAAAACCGTGAAGCTGTGCCAGGGAGAGACCCGAAGGGGCAAAGCAGACAATATCTTCAGGCAGCAGTGGTCCCGGGCTGTTACAAATGGTATTCCCTACCCTTATAAGAATTTCGTCCTCGAAATTCACAATACACAAATCAACCATCAAATAAAGAAGGGTGTCTCACTCTCATCACTGACTCATGCTCCCATGTGGATTTCTCAACTCCACGGTGCCGCCACAACACAAGAACCAACGGGATGGTCTTGCTACGCAAAACATGTTCACGCCTGTCCTCAATCCGAACTGACAGATTCTCTATCGTCATATCCTCCTCAAAGCAGACAATATCATGTTAGCGGTATGGGTCCCAGACTGTTATAAGTGGTATCAGAGTCGGTGCTAGATCGGTGTGCCAGCGGGGACGCTGCGCCTCCAAGGGAGGTGGATTGTGAGATCCCACATTGGTTGGGAGAGGAAACGAAACCTACCTAATAAGTAGGAGGTGGAAACCTTCCCATTGAAGAGGCCTTTTGGTGGGGCACTGGGGTACCTCTCGTCAAGAACAAAACCGTGAGATTGTGTCGGGAAGAGACCCAAGGGGTTAAAGCGGACAATATTTTCAGGCGGTAGTAGTCCTGGGCTGTTACACCCTTTGTTTGACAACCATTGGCTACTAGCTGGTTTTTAAACTATTTAGTTTTTTGACTTTATTTTTTTAAAATAATCAAATTTATCTTTTTTATTTTAAACTTATATTAAAAAAAATAAAAATATCAAATTAATAAAAAATTAAAAATAGTAACTATTAAAAAACTAATTTTTTTGTGTAACTCACGGTGTTTGGGATAACTTATACGCATGGACTAATCTCTTTGACCCTGGAAATTCAAATTAATGATATTTGAGGAGTAAATCTAAAATCTTAGAAACGATTTTTTCTTTCTTAAATATTCATAAAAAAAAAAAAATTAACTTTCTGGTAACTAATTACAAGATGATGCACTTTTTTTTCTCCCAAACTAAACCTAAAGCTTAAGCCTAATTAAGCTTGGGACAATCCATTCAATTTACTCGATCGGATTGAACCCCTTTAAATATGCATGTTCATGTCTATAATATATTATAATATTCAAATTAAAGTGAAATGAAATTCCAGTTTTGCCACTTGTATATATATATAAATAAACGTCATGCTGAAAGCAAATTACCATAAGAATAAATCATACATAGGCTTGGTCAGTATGCACGGAGAAGCTTTTCTCACCATTTTTTTCTGTCTGTTATGTTTGAATATAAGCTCACGCATCTACAACTTGCAGACCCTTCGATGGTTAAAATCAAAACTATTATGGCTCGTCTGACTTTTCCTTTACCAACACAATACATTATTTGTTATTATTTACACAGCCTTAAGCTCAATAGTGCTGGTAGGCTCTCTCTCTCTCTCTCTCTCTCTCTCTCTCAATGTTTCTTCTAATAGTGGGGATGTGACGAGACACTTTCTACCAAAATACCCTGTGATCTTCCTTTGAAATATTACAAGCAGTTTGCGTTAAAGTGGCAGACACTCCCACATTCAAATTAAAAAATGAATGAAAAAGTATGAAACGTTAGCTTTTCCCTCTCTTGTCGAGTATGTTTGTTACGAGGATCATTTAATAAACCGGTGCATATTATGAAAAGTGTATTCCAATCCCACTATCTCATATCCATAGGCGAGCTCGGGTGGATTTTCTTTTCACTTTTTTTTTTTTTTTGCAAAAATTTGCTTGTGGTTTGTCTTTTTTTTTTTTTTTAAGTTTCATCTAAGGCGTTATGACAATTAACTAGGTATTTCTATCCTATAATAGAAATTTAAATTATTTTGGTAAATGCAAATTGATAGTCTAGTAAAGACATTGCATGATTTTGCATAACCCATTTATTTTTTTTCTTTCTTAAAAAAATTTAAGATCAAATTTGTTTAAGTCAAACCATCAAAAACTTAGATAATTCATGAATTTTAATGTTACACCCCAATTTATTTGTCCTGAAATTATGACATGAAAAAATAGAGACTAAATTAAATTAAATTAAAATTATAACCAAGGTTAAACCATGTCAATTAACAATGACCATAAATCATCATTTGGGTGATTAACCTTTACGGACAAAGAGATAATACAATACATAGCTTCATGTTCAAGTTCACTCATCTCACCAAATGATTCCCATCCAAATAACCACCAAAATATAGCCTACTTATCGTTAACATCAATCACAATAGGATAGGGGGCTTTTAGAAGTATAGTTTCAGTAATTTTTGATATTTTTTTTTTTTATCAAAAGTTATTAATTGTAATTTTTAGTGTTTTGGTAAAATAAATAGTAATTTTTAATAATTTTTTTTATAACTTTTGAATATTTAGTAAAATTTTTAGCAATTTTTAACTTTTTTAATAATTTTTAGTAATTTTTGATAACTTTTAATAATTTTTAGTAACTTTTGAGCTGAGAAGTTATTATAATATAGAAGAAAAATAACAAAAGTTGATTGTTTACAAACACTAAAAAATCAAAAATTAGTATTTTTTACTAAAAATTTTACCATCAAACTCCCCCTAAATACATTCTTTAGTAGTGAGTCATAATACAATATCTTAAAATAATATAATAATATAAGTTTTAAGTTTTGGGATCTCTGGATAGCACAAATAGAAGTACAAGAATAAGAATAACTAGTATTAATGTCTCAACATCAGTGAGTAATCGATCTCTAGTCATATGTATCGACTAGGAACCAACTGATATTTTTAAAACTTATTTTTATCTTTTTTTATAAAATAGATTACTATCAATGAATATGATTGTACCAATGACACATCAATATATCAATAATCAATAAAGGTAGCCTAGCTAATAATAAATAATAGATGACACCACTTAACTCAATGCACATTATATATTTAATTATATTAAACAATATAAATCTCACCATAACATGTTTATATCTCATGAATCATATACAATCATAATTTTACCAACATAGAAGCATGAGATATTCAAAGCATAAATTGAACATCATTTTTATTCACATGGAGAATACCAAAGCATGTTATATACACATTTGGGATGATCTAATATCAGACCTGGTTTGATAAATCTAGAAAATGAAAAAATGAAGTTGTAGGAAGCTAGCTAAAACCCCCTGGACACTGCAAGAAAATACTGAATGCACTTGCTATTCAGAAAGCCTCGCGAGAAGCTCGTTGCATCCCTGTTCTTGAGATCTGCGAACCTTAACACAGATTTGAGTTATTTCCAGCTCAGTCCCCGCCTTTTCAGCCCAAGTTCAATTACTCCGCGCCTCAAGTATAATAACTTGACAAAGAAAGACCTCCATACAAAGCCAAATCTCAAGAATAAACACGAATGATGAAGTCTACAAATTTATATAACTATATATACATGTATATACACTCATATAGATGCATATAAATCAACAAATCCACGTAGCCAAGCATGAATGAACCACAAATCATGTAATAAATCATAAATACAACATTTAAAATGTTTCATCTATCTTTGGTTTGAACAAATGGAAAAACAAATATCAATTTAGAACCAAATCCTCGGTAGCTTGAATCCTTATCCACAACTGCTAACTTTCCAAATTTGGAGTGTAAAAATGACTAGCGTCTTGCAAGGACCAAAACACCTATACTCAAGCTCTCTTTCTTTTCCATTCTTTGCCATGTTTTTTTTTTTTTTTCATACTATTTTTTTTCCATTTGTGGCCTCATTTGGCCAAGTGACCCCAAAAAAATGGCCTCTCCAATTGACCAAATTGAAACCAATTAAATAATAAATAAAGAAATAAAAGAAAGTGAAAATAGGAAAAGGAATTAAAATTGATCCGAAGGCCCATAAAAAAGTGACCAAATTAAAAATATCCTGAAACTAAATCGATTGCCAAAATAAATTATTGGGCATTTCATTTAAATTTTGAAAACTTTAATTTAAGAATTAATAGAATTTGTATCAAATATGATTAATTGTGTTACTATATAAAGTAAATGTCGAAATTAGTTTTAATTTTAAAATTGATTTTGTGAAGTTCTTTTCCACCTTTGAAAAATAACATTCAATGACAAATTATCCCTTTGCTATCCTATTTTCTCCTCCTATGATTATTCTTATGAGGTCATTCACATTAATTTCTCTTATCGGATTCTTTGAAATATAGTAAAAAAAATAATTTATCTATTTTATAAATACTCTATTTAATAGGACTCATGTCAAATATTGCAAATTATTCTCTATAATATTTTTTTTTATATTTTTTTATCAAAAAAATATAAAAAAGTGGGTGAACAAAAGAGGGAAAAAGAGATAGAGGAAAGAGTATAGTTTAAATGTAAGAAATTATGTGGATTGAGGGGTCGTTTGGCTGCACCGAAAAAGTACAAATTTGCATATGGTTAAGGATCGATGGACTTAGAATCAATGGGGCAAAATTATATTTTTATGATAAATAGGGGTAAAAGTAAAATTACAATTGGGGCAAAACATGAAAAAAAACATTATTTATAAAAAGAAAATAGTAATATTAATAAAATTTTAGTATAATTTTTTAAATCAACGGAGACAAGACCTTATTTGGGTCCATCCGTGCATATAGGGCTTTTGTGTGGCACTAAATAATTGGATATTTGACAAAAATTTATAAAATTTAAAGAAAGTTAAAGACGATTGGAGAAAGTTGATAAAAATTAAAAAATATTAAAAAAATTGATAAAAATTAAAGAAAGTTAGAAAAATTAGTAAAAGTTAATTACTAAAATTTGATTTTGTATTTAGTTGAGAAAATTGATAAATGTTAGAGAAAATTAATAAAAATTTATTTATTTATTTACTTTTGTGTGGCAAATGCCACATGAGCCACTCCACGCCGACTAATGTTTGTTGTCTTCAATGATATCACAAGAATAATTATATATATATATATTAATTTGTTTAGATTTTTAATTTAAGTGGAGACGTTTGTACTTCTTCATTAATTTTTCATATTCTATAATAATTTTAATAAAAAAAATAACATAAAGTGAAAAAAATTAATGAAAGAATGTATTTATTATTTTCTTTTTATTTTATGACAACTGTTATGCTAATTCAAAGTATTTTCGCATGATATCTAAATGATGAAAAAAATAATTAATCTGATAGTATAATATTCAATTAATTCTCGAACACTCGAAGATCCATAAAGAGTTTTAATCTTTTTGAGCATCTTGGAAGGAAAGTATATATAATAGTATTTGTAATGTTGTAATGTCTTTTCACTTGCAAGTCCAAGAGGGGGAAATTGGCACATATATGTGTGTTTTAAATTTTTCAAAATCAATTAAAATTTATTAATTTTTATATTTTTTTAATTAAATTTTCTTAAATATTTCTTTTAAATTAGAATTTTATATTTTTATTATCCAAACATCACCATAGTATGTTGGCCGCGTTCGCGCTGCCATAGTTTGAATACATAGTTGGCTGAATCATAAGGTGAGAGTGACATATTCACTCTCCAATCTTGCACCAAAAACATGTAAATTTATCTCAGCGGGACCCATTTTGTTCATGAATCAAAAAATCTTAAATTCCGGAAAGGAACAAGATTTCAGCATGACTTTGTGTGATAGATATCATTAGAGAAGCATTTTCCTCCTTGCTAACTTGCTTGATCTTCTCAACAAATTGTGTAGCATATATATGCCATATTCTTTGTTGGTACAATAATATTCTGTTTGGCAACCAAACTGAATATTATATATATATATATATGCATGCAAAATCATGAACAACACAAACCGACAAAATTTAAATTTGTATTTGGGTTTTTTGGATGACTAGTTTATTAATTGTACATGACACATACCCATCTTCACAAGATTGAGGTTAGAACCATACGTTTTCTATACAATCAGGATTTGTTACCAGAGCAAATTGGTCGCAGGCCAATCACATTAAACAAAAAAAAAAATCATAATAAAATACGACAGAATTACATTTTCGTTCTTATTATTGATGATATACTATTAGAAAACAGCTTATAACAAGGAATCTACAAATTTCATTTTTCTCTAAATTGCTTACTAAATAGGCTTCTAAATACAGTATTTCGTTAGTGACCTTTCTAGGGCCTTGCCTTGTCATATGAATTAAATTTCATATTTTCGTTTGTAAAAAAAAAAGAAAAAAAGTATGAACTTTTCATATATTAAACGCTTGCTAATGAGTACTAAATCTTCCAAATTATAATCCTCCAATGGCATAGAAGCCACGAATAAATTTTTTTTCAAAGCGTGTCCACCACCAACTATATAACGGCACTGTTCGCTTGGTTTGCCATTTTTTAAGGCATCTGTCTTGCTAAATCTGGTGTTTTTTTCGACCTATAAAAGTATTTTTATCACTACATTGATACATAACTAATGAAATGCTTAGACTGTCTCCATTATCTAATAAAATGATCTTGTCATCAGTATAATTGATCTTTCTCTAATGTCGGCTATGTAAGCAAAAGCCGTTGAATTTGAAGCCTCCTGCTGTTAATTCCAACCTAGTTCCAACAACGCATTTCTTGGACTTGTAAACTGCAACTGTTTGATGCTGGATCTTAGAACTCATTGAATCGAAATTCACATAACTATGTTTGATAAAAGGAATGAGGGAAAGAAAAAAAGTATTGGAAATAAAAAAAAAATTCCGAAGATGAGCTTGGTGCCAACGGCGAATTGTTTTCCAATTACTTAACACGCACTATAATATGATAAGTAATGGAATTTAAATAATAAAATTTGAAGCAAATATAGAGCACTTTTGGTGCTCAACAAAATAAAAAAAAAAAATAATACAAAATTCTACAAATCTCTATAATCACGAAACCCAAGATTGTAAAATTTAAATTTTTAATTCATTATATAAAGTCCGAGACATCAACTTTTTATTTTATACAATTTCAAACAAATTCATAAAATAAATAATCAAAATCTATTGCGGTTATGAGATAAATTAGGGTTTTGGTCATACAAATCTAAAACCCACCTCGATTATATAGTAAAACATATTAAATATCTCTTTTATGTTATAATATTATAAAAATAATATCTATTAATAAAAAAATATGCAAATATAATTAGTATATTTTTATATTAATATAATTTTATTTTCTATACAATTATTTTTACTTTTGAATTTATTCAATTAACTTAACCCGATTGTTTAAGTGAAATTAGTATGAAATGAGGAAATTCAATCCATCGTTACAAAGCTAGTATAAAAGTAATTTTTCATAATAAAATTGAGGTTGGGTTTCAACTAATCTATTCCCAACTAATTAGCATCCTTATATACCTCATCATTTTGGTTTTATTTTAAGTATAAAGATTAGTAAACTAAATAATAAATTTGAAAAAATATTATTTATCTCGGCAAATTTTAAGGCATTTATTTATCAAGTGCTTTGATAGAACGACTATTTTTGTTTATTTTGAACTTTAATTGTTGTTTGTTTTGAACTTCAATTTTGTTTTTGCATATTTAATAAGACTCTTAACCTAAAAAAATTAGCTATCAATTTAAACAATTATAGCGCCCTATAAAAGTAGGCAGTGAGTAGCATTTGTTCACTAAATTTCTATTGTTATTAGTTCCACAGGAGAGAGGGAAATGCTATGTCGGGGGCAGGGAAGCAAAAGCTCCAAAATAGGTGTTATGGAGGACAAACAGCACACAGAAACACAGGAATTCTTACATTAGAAAAGAGGAAAAAGATGAAGACAACAGAGGTAGACCAGTGCTGAAATCAGTGTACTACAATGGCGCCCTTATATATAAATGTCTGTGTGTATATTACATATATGCAATCGTCAGCAACCAACCCTTTCACACTAAACCCTACCTCTACTTTCCTGCCTTGAGAAGAAGAAGAAGAAGAAGAAGAAGAGTGTTAAAATCAACTGCACTTCAGCTTTGCGATAAAATTTTATGACATCTTCAATCTAAGAACTCGTCTGATTGACAGCCAGTTCTTGTGCCGTAGGTAATATATATATAATACATATATTTGGGCAGAATTTCTTGGTTCTTATTAAAAAAATCTGACCTTTTTCGATTGATCGGATAGAATATGGTTCAAAACGTACCCTTGTCAGTTGTCAATCATAGCTCCATAGACTTTCTCCATCAGAATTTCCGGCCGATGCGTCGGACGGCGGAGAGTTCATTCGAGGCGGGCTCATCAGCATTCCTCCGGCCATGTCCACCAGCAAATTAGGCATGTCAAACAATTCCTCCTCATCAATGAATTCATGCCCAGAATCTGGCGGTACACCACTGGCACCGGCACAGCCTTCATCGCCTCCCCGTTGCGCCGCGGCACCCGTGCCCTCCCCGGTTTCCGCCTTCATCAGCGAGGCGGCGGCTGCGGCTGCAGTCCGTATATCCGCCGGAGATGAAGAAGCCGGCACCGGATACAAATGAACATAGTTGGGGAAGTTGAGTACCGCGTCGCTGCCCTTTAGAGCAAACGCCGCCAAGTCGTAAGCCGCCGCCGCCATCTCCGGCGACGGGTACGTGCCGAGCCATATACGCGTGGTCTTCCGTGGCTCCCGAATCTCCGACACCCACTTTCCGCTCCGACTCCGTACGCCCCGGTAACTGGGGTGTTTCCCGGTGGCCGGCCGGCCGGGTGAGCCGCTGGAGGAGCCGGAGCTCACGGTGACCTTAGGTGGGTGCTGGAGTTGTATCCTTCCAGGGGAGAGTATATTCTCACCCGGAGTGATAGATATGGAATGTGGTATTTGAATACCAGGTGGTTGAGGAGGAGGAAGAGGTAGCGGAGGACGGTCAATGGCAGCTGGGGTCGGCTGTAGTGACGGCTGGTCTTCTTGGGACACCTGTTGAGGGTCAGCCATGTGTACACTCACACTATATATACGTATCAATAGATAAAAATGAATTGTTAAGAATCAGAGTGAGAGATATTTAGAGGTTTAAGTTTGGTACTATTGAGATATACATATATATAGAGAGAGAAAGAGACAGAGAGAGATGCATTGAAAAGGTGAAAGCGTGGGGAATTCGGGGGCTTAATCGTGGTCTTTTGCTTAGGGGGTTTTAGGGTTGCAGTAGTGTGAATGATAAAGAAAGCACACGTCTTTATTTTTGGAGTACAAGCTAGATATTAGCTGTGATCATATATCTTATCATCGTGCTAATATCTATTCCAATGTGGCATCAACGTCCCATAAATATGATTTTGAACATTGGGTGGGCTGGGAATTTTTTCCAATTTATTTAATTACCAATTGTTTTAGCACTAATTATGAGTAAGAATAATTACTCCTTGTCATGACATCCAATTAAAATAGGTACACACACCAAGTCCGGTAGACACCAAATCTGTCAAGTGACTCGAAATGGTTGTACAGTGTAGTCCTAACAAAAACCGGTTTGCATCAAACATTTTAGTTACAATTCTTGTCAAAGAAAAATGGTATCAATCTCTTAGAATTTCTAAATGGAGGAGATTGATAATGAATTTAATGTCAGTCCGATGATAATTTAAGTTGAGTCATCAGATTAAAATTTAATAATTTAAATATATTCAAAAAAAGTTTTAAATTAAAAAATTTATAAATATATTTAAATTATCACATTAAAATTTAATATCCCAAATTAAATTGTAGTTGGATCGATATCAATTTTGGTGTCACGCTCAAATTTTTAACTAAAAATGTATAAAAAGTAATTAGGCAGTGACCTTTTTTGGTAATAAAACTTTATTTTAGTGGATAGCTGTTTAAAATTGACTCGTCCGCAGTATGTTTGTATCATTCTAGAAAATGTTTCCAATTAAAAATTTTGATGGGATAGTGTTGTTCAAATAAAAAAGCTTACCCATAATTTTGGTTGCTATTATGATTTTCCCAAACCTCTTGAGTTATACTTATATGTATATATATATTAATAAAAAGGTGGTCGTTAATAAATATACGAGACCCACTATCTAATACCCTGTTAATTATGAACATAATTATAACGGTTCGTCAAAATTTATATTTGCAAGATGGAATGCCATATTTAAAATATAAAATTTTAAATTTAATTAGTACCAAAAATTATTATAGGGCAAACCGTGAAACTCCTTTTCTTTATGAGTTTTTTTTTTTTTTTTTTTTTTTTTTTTTTTTTTTTGATTATATGTT
>JAVXUM010000004.1:8585517-8596414 GCA_035590655.1 Pouteria glomerata
GTATGGACTTGACCTTGGCACAGGTTTATTTTATTATATTTTGTTTAAAATTGTCCCTATTTTCCCATACCGTCCGTTCCGGACAATTTATGTTAGGGGCGTGACAAAAAGTTTGACAAAAAGTATAGTAAAAATATAATTAATTTGATATAAAGATGATATGTGTTAAAATTTAATTAAAATAAAATATAAAAATAATTAATTTTGATAAAATTTAATAATTTTTAATGCTACCAAACAAGACGTTAGTGGCTGGCCTCATGTTCTAACATGCCATGCATTACCAAACAAAATCACAAAATAAGATTACACCCCTAATTAATTGGTTTTTTTTCCCCTCGTTTTAAGAAAAATATTATTATATAATTAAAATATATATTTTTTAAAATAAATAAAAATATAATTATAAATTTTAAATCTAAATCTTTGAACTCATAAAAAGGTGGCCATATACTTTCATTATACTTAAATATAAAAGATTTGCTCATAATTTTTTTAAATTTTGTTTGCGACATGAAAGATTGAATAATGACTTGTTTGGAGTTCTATAAAATAATATAAATTTTTAAAAAATTAAAAATTTTTATTCATTGTACGAATTTTTAAATTACAATTTTTATAAATTTATACTAATTTATACAATTCAAACACATATTTTAACTTTAATTTTTATCTGTACAAACTCAAACAATATGAGAAATTGAAAAAATGTGAATTTTAATTTTTACGTGTACAAACTCAAGCAATACATAATGTGCATAAAAAAAAAAAGTAAATTAATGTTTATCGGTCAAAAGCAACAAATCAAAGAAGAAAGTCAAATTCTATTTCTTAAATCCGCTTATTGACATATTCACACCAGTAATAAAATAATTTGCATGCTGGTTCTAAACTTATATCTGTATGTAAAATAGAATTTTTTTTATTTAAAAAAAAAAAAGTGCTGTATCAAAATCTTTTAAGAGTTTCTAAAATATAGATTCACGAGGAATAGTCTTTACTTATAATCAAAGGATAGAATCAAATCAAAGTCTCTACTTATAAAAATAAAATAAAATAATTTATTACTTTTCTTTTTTTTTTTTCTTTTCCATGGAATATTTACTTTTAAGTATTGTATATTTTATTAATTTGTTAATAGATCATATTAATTTGTTATTTATATTTTAAATATTTAATAAAGTAAATTATTTTTTTAATTTAAAAATAATATATAGTCGGTAATAATGTGATTCTTAAATAATTTTATTTATATTAAGAATTGTAAAAATTAGACAATTAAAAAAAACAACTAATATTTTAATATTGTAAAGATTAAGTATAAAGGCTATAATGTAGTTGTTGTTATGTAGAGAACTTGTTAAGTAATACTGATAAAAATGTTCTAACTCATGTTAATAAGAAAAATGTATTGTTAATTTTTTTAATGAAATTATATATCATTCTAAATGTATAATTTATTTATGATCAATCACAATATTTTAAATTATATGACAAATAAAAATATTACTAAGAATTTTAAGAGTGAGAATTTATGATCATTTATTTAGGACATTTAGGCCTGTTGATTTTTTATGAAACAATTGAAGTCATTTATTAAGAAATATGTGACTGAAAATATGATTATTTGATTAATAATATATATATATATATATTTTTTTTTAACTTTTAGTTAGCAATTGTGTTACATGGAGATATTCAAAATATATAAAAGTTTCATATAAAGTGATTTTAGCGCTGAGTTATTTTTCATCTATTATATTCTGATTGAAATGATGAATTTCATAGAATTTAATTTTATTTAGGAAAAATTTTTACAAATTCTTATATTTAGAATTAAAATGAAATTTTATAAGTTGAATTGAACTCATTCTATAACTTAAATTTTAAGATTTTTGTATCATTTGAAATCTAACACAAAATAATAAAATTTAATGATAATTCATTATTTTCATAAATTATTTAAGTAAATGGATAAATTTATTCTTATATATTATATTTTTTTTATTTTTTTAATTTCTTATTAACGCGGTCAAATTTAATGTTTCTTCTAAATTAATTCAATTCTTAAATCCAAATGTGTTTTACGTACAAATTTTATTTTTCAAATCAAATGGCTCCGTTTAGAACATTTTTTTTTTTTTTTCAAAATCTCTACAAATCTCTTTAAAATTTAAATTTTTTACTAGTTACATAAATTATGAAAAAAAAAATTATTTATTATATAAATTACGGGACTATAATTTTTGTAAAATTTAATAAATTAAAACAGCTCCAAACCAAATCAACTGCTTTTTTTTTAACATCAAATAAACACCAAGAAAGAAATGTTATCAAGCGAAGCTTTAAGTAAAACACTTTCCCCAAAAAAATTGTGAAAAAGTTGAAACTCCATGCCAGCGAGCTTCTTTGGCACCAAAAAGCTAGATAGGAGACAGTTGATGACGGGCAGCCAGCTGGATGCAGGGGGTGTATTGGGCCGACGCGATAGTTTGTGCTTCTTATACTATTATTATCTTAAATTATTTTCACTTTGAACTTTTGCAATAAAAACTCACTAATTTAAAATTTTAAGCCGGACAAGGAAATATAAAGTAAGGACAAGATTTAGAGAGTGGTTCGAAAAAATTATGAATGCCTAGCCATGATTATAAAATGTAATAAGGCTATTATAAAAAGTTGATATTGTTATCTAAGTCACACAAATTGGTTTGGTTTGGTTAAATTTTTTAATTTAAAATAAATCTATTTTTTTCAACTATTTAAAAAATACATATATTATTATGATGATCTTAAATAAACTGAATAATTACAAATAATTATGAGATGACTTATTTATCAATATGATGATCATTACGTTTGAAATTGTTGTATAAACTATTGTGGATGTATTACATTCATACATGAAAAAAAATTAAATCTATTTCCCTGTTCAATATTATCTTACACAAATTAAGTATATCTAAACAATAATTTGAATTCACTCTGATCGAGTTCAGGCCCAAATTAGAAAAACTAAAAAAAAAAGTATAAGTTTTGTTTGATAATATTTATATTTATTATTTTTTTGTTTATCTTTATAATTTTTAAAATTTGATAATACAAACGTGTTTGATAAACTTGTTTTTATTTTTTTGGTGCCAAAAAATGAAACTTAAACAAAAAAATAAAAGAAAAATTTTACTTTCACCCTTGTTTTTTTGTGTTATAAATATTTTGTCAATTTTAACACGAGACTCATTTTTATTGCATCATATTTAAATGAACTATTTTATTTAAATATTTTATTAAAATAAAATGTTTTTAATAAATTAAATATTATTATATGATTATTCAATTAAAATTAAATAATAAATTGTGACTAAAAATAAAATTATTTTTTAATAGGTAATAAAAACAATAAAAAAATGTTTATTTTATTAAAATTAAATTAATTATAATTCAAATAATAATTTATTTTTAAAATGATTTATTTTAATAAACTAAAATAATATTTTAATATATAATAAGAGATATTAAAATTTTTACTTTATTAAAACTAAATTAATTGTAAGTAAAATAATAATTTATTATTAAAATAATTTATTTTATTAGATTAAAATTATTTTTTAAAATAGTAATTATATATTATATAATTAATTTTAGTAAGATTAAAATTACTATTAAAATAATAATTTATTATTAAAATGATTTATTTTATTAAATTAAATTAGTTTTAGTAATTAAACTAATAGTTTACTATTAAATTATGTTATTTATTAATATACTTTATCAAAGTTAATTATTATTAAAAATAAATATTTTATAATTTTAAATTAGTTAATTTAAAAATATTTTATTAAATTAATTAATTAAATTCATATGAAATATATTTGTCATATTCAATTTATTTTTAAAAATTAATAAAGTAATGCATTTTATTAAAATAGAAATTAATTACTATAAATGAAATTGCGTTATTGAATATGTTTTCTATTTTATTTCAGAGGAAAAAAAAAATTAAACATAGATAAAAAATAAATAAATAATATAAGCGTTACCGTAATAACCTTTTCACCCTTCACATGCATCAGCCATATGTAGTCAACGGCAGTACTTGTAAGTTAAGCCCAAACCAATGAACCATGTATTATTTGCAAGTATAAATTAAGAAAAAGTAACAAGGCAATGGATGTTCACTTAGCGCCCCTAAATAGTTCAATAGAGCAGTCGAAGTGCACCCAGAAATTACATTCTGTACATTTGACACCAAAAGGGAAACTAGTAGCTGCTATGGACTTCTGACATCGGCTGCAAAGAGAGTTGTCCCCATTGTTCTGTGGCGTTGGTACGCAAGTGAGAGGGTGGTCAGGGTGATACCGAGGTTTAAAGATGGTCTTATACTTAATATTTGAACTCTGATCCTTAAAATTAGGAAATATGCATTCTATATGAAGAGATTGGTCACAATACTCATGACAGTGATAGAACCAGTGCCTTGGGTCGATGTCATCCTCACAAATTTCACAATAATACACTTCGGCGGGGTGATCTTTGCCTTTCACATTGGGCAAAGAATAGGTGAGAGTGAAAGGATGCTTATCATATCTGTGTGTTGTGCCCAGATTCGTCCCACATCGGATAGAGTTGGGGACTGAGACCTAATAAGGGGTTTCTCCTCCTCCCACTGGTAACAAGGCCTTCCCCCCTTGGGACTCCCAAGCGGTCTGGGACAAAATCCCCCTGCTACCCCCCCGCGCTACTTCGCAGTAGGCAACGAGGTCTTTCTGTGCCTGACGCTTCTTGGCAAAAGAGCACATGCAATGCATGCTCCGTGTCCGCAAGCCACAAAAACAAATGAAGTAAAGCCAAAATTACTACCACATGCATTGCAACCCCAACCCCAACCCAACCTCGGAGTAAGAACGTGTTGATCATGAGGTGCGTGTCGAATACCAAGGGGTAGTCCAACACACTTGACGTCCACGTAGAATTCACAATCAGCGCAACCGAAAAAAAACGTATCACAAAAAATTCCACAATGTTTACACCGGCGAGGATTAAAATTTGGGGACTGTGGTGTGACTAAGAGAAGCTTGTGTTGTGGGTGCCCCCCCGTGTTGCAGTTGATTGGGTAACGTTGCGCACCATTGATGGAGGTAGAAATTGTCATGGCATTCAGATTCAGCACAGCAGTAAAATGGTACTCCGGCCAAGATGGTATATCCGCACCCATTGCATAGTTTATTTTCCGATTGCTTGCAGCTGGCAATAATAACGGAGGAGGAGGAGGAGGATGACGACGACTCATCGTGGTGGTGGGCTGCTTGCAAATTTTCAGAAAAATTCACCGGGTGCTGATGAATGTGACCATGAATAGTACTACTGATCATCATGGTCTGGCGGTTGACGACATCATCATTTGTGGTTGCGGATTTCATCGCCTGTGAACTGGTGATGCTCTTAATTAGTTGAGCTATCAAATCATCAGCTGCAGAATCATTGGTCCATGGCAACTCCATCACATTTGTGAGAACTAATTTTTTGGCTTTATTTTTTGCTTTGCTATCACTGAAACCACGAAATGAAATTAAGGTAAAAATGTCACAATCAAAATGACAAAGAAATTAAACGCATAGATAAAATAAACGATTTCCAACCAAAAATAATAATAATAATAATAAGAAAAATAAAAATAAGAAAATCAGCTAGACATGCATCTCAGAATTTGATGTTGTTTTCATGGAAAACAACACAGTTATGCTCCATTCGACTTAATTACTTCAATTTCTTATGTTTGTTTCTACATATTTTAGAGTTTCAAGAGCCATATAATTAAGGAAGGAACGTAGCTAATCAAAATGGAAAAAGACAATCGTTCCAACAAAAACTAATAATAAAATCAAAGAAAAAGAGCTAGCTACAGGGGTGGAAAGGTTAACCTGGAATGCTCTATCATCGATGTTGAGCATCTTATGTGGACAAAATATTTGCATTCAGATTCGGGACAAAAATAAACCCATTGATTTCTTTTTACTACCTTGGAACAGATTTGACATTTCAGCCAAACGTCGTAAAATGATGACGGTATATATTGAAGGAGAGTGAGAGGGTGATGATGAGTCCCAAGTTTAACGGTGGTGGGTGACGAAGCACATTTCTGGTTGACCCAAAATCCACATTCAGTGCATAGAAAGGAATTTCTGGTTGACCCAAATTAATTCCAATTGATAAAATTTAACTAAAAAAAAAAAAAAAAAAAAAAAAAGAAAGAAAAAAAATCGATACCTGTGTGTCTCTGATAAATAAATGGTTTGAAATACAAATTAGAATTACATACTGTGACTATTTGTCTACGTTAAAACTAATAATTATACATCACAAGATGCACCTCACTAAATTAGTTGTAGCAGTAGTGCTCATTTGAAGTTCCAAAATTTTTCAAAGATTTTCAACAATGTTTAACTTTCTTTCAATCAAATCTCATCACAAATCACTTTTTACACTAACTTTTAATTTCTTTTTAAATTTTTTTAAAAGTCCAAACGTCATCTTAATCATAAAATAACTTAGGGGGTATTTGGCGGTCGCAAAAAAACTCAACTTTTGATAGTTTTTGTGTTTTTTGTGAGTTGTAATTATTTGTATGTTTAGTAAATGAAAATGTAATTTTTAGTAATTTTTTACAACTTTTTTGGTATTTGGTAAAATTGTTACTATAGCAGAGCAGAAAAGTAATAACTTTTTGTGTATTTAGTAAAATATTTTACTGTACCAGAGTAGAAAAGTAAAAAAAAATTAGGCCCACTGTAATAATGATTTACTGTAACAGAGCAAAAAAGTGACAAATATTGTAGTTTCACCAAATACTAAATTACTGTAGCAACTCAATTTTTGGTAATTTTTTGTATTTTTTTTTTTTTTTTTTGGCCTCCAAACGAGCTTTTACCAATAAACATAGCACGCCTTAGAGCCCAGGCCACTTTGGTCCTGGGTTCGAGTCTCCCCCAGGGGGGACGAGGTTACCGCGTATGTGGGTGCTTACTGGCTTCCACTGGGCCGAGCCGGTCAGCCAGGGCTTGCCTAAGCTGGTTTACCCTTCAAGTCTCTTTGTCGGCTAGGGACCTGAGGCGTACTTTGCCCTGTGCGCACCCCAGTGGAGTAGCGGATGCGGACTTCCACGTACCAGAAGAATGGAATTGTTGTACAAACCGATGTGGAGTTATCACATTGGTATAAGAAATAAAAAATTAAATCTATTTCTATGTTCCATTTTAGTTTAGATTAAATATATCTAAAATATATATTTATTAATTTAAGCACTTATTTAAGTGTTTCTGATAAATACTCTAACAAGAATAAGTGCCTTAAACGTTGCGATATTAAAAGAAAAAAATATTTATTTGTAATAGTAAATTTTGTGTCCATAAAGTTGAGATTTTAGAAGTACTTCAATACTTATTATGCTTAGTTGAATTTATGTAATTATTTTTCATTCATTAATTCTTTCTCGCCATGGTGAATTGACGCAGCACGGTAGAAAATAAAGTAAAAAGAGAAAAATAGAGAGAGAAGAAAAAGTTTAGGAAAGAGGAAAGAAAGAAGAAGAGGGGGAGGGAAAACAAGTCGTGGAGGTTTCAACAACTCAATTTTTTAATATTCATTAATGTTTTTAACCCTAATCATTTTAAGCCTTTAAATAGGTTAATACATCCTCAATATTACTAAAAATAAAACAAAAATTAAATATTCTAACAAATCTTATTTAAAATAAACTTAAATAAAATCTTTCCTAAAATAAAATAAAGTAAAATTTTAATTTAAAATCTAACCATAATAAAATAAAATCTTAATAATAATAATTATTATTTTTTTAGCTTCTGCATCACGAACAATATATATAGAAAATAAAATTAGAAAATTTAAGTAGCATTTACAAGATTGGTTGGGATTCTTTTCCCAAGAAATTATATTTTTAATATAGGTTCTACGCGGTTATAAAGTTAAAAAAAAAAAAAAAATAACCTTCAAATTAAATGTTGTCTAGTTGTTCAAATTGAGAAAATCATTAGGCATCAACATTATTGTTATAATTTTATGATTCAAGTATCTTATACAAGCAAAATAACTGATTGAACTTACAAAACCATCCTGGCAAGTATTCAATATATGCCAAAAGTACCGTTCACTGTAAGATTAATAAAAAAGTTATAATTTTGTGATTCAAGTATCGAATATAAGCAAAAGAAACAATCGAATCCATGTAACCAGCACGCCAGGTATTCAATGCCAAATGCATTGCCCCTTAAATGGTTAAACTTTAGGCACCTAGATACTTGTAGTTTTACCTTTGTGCATCTAATTTCATAGGTTTAAAAATAGACAGAAATAGTTTGTTTGTAATTGGAACTTTATACACCAACTCACTTTGTTGTTTGGTTGGTTGGTTAAACTTTAGCCAAAAAATACAATAAAAATATAAAAATTTGACATAAATATGATATGTGATAAAATTTAATTAGAAAAAAGTATAAAAAATAGGTAAAAATTAATAATTTTTAATTAATTTTTGTCAACCAAACAAGTCCTAAATTTTTCTTTAATAAATAACTATTGATCAAGTTGATTATATGAAATGACCAAAATACCTTGAAATAAACCCAACAAATTATACTATATATATAAAATGGAGATACCCGAATTATTTTTTTTTTTTACTTTTTAATATATATATAGAAATTAAAAACTTCTTAAATTTTAAGAAGGTTGATCTATAACCTAGAATTTGTTTGACCTCAAAAAATATATGTGTTAATAGTGTTTTCTGTTATCAACTATTAAAAAATTTTTAACCTATATTTTTTTTATCCTATAATTAGTTCCCCTAAAATTTTAAAAAATAGTAGATCATAATTTATAAAAAAAAAAACACTAATATTACCAAAAAAAAATTGGGTTAAAAAATTTTAATGCAATAAATATAAAATTCAAGAAAACACCGCTAATACATGTTATTTTTGAGTCAAAGCTTAGATTATGAACTAATCACCCTAAAATTTAATTCTCTCTTAATTGTTATACATAATAAATGAATCATATAATTTCATTTACATTTATAAAATGAAAAGAATTTGTGCATTTCTATTTTATATACACTGTATAATTTATTTGGTTTTGTTTCAAGGATATTATTGTCATTTCACACTGTCAATGTAATAAAAAATTCCTTATCATATGAAAATTTAACAATAGGGGTGTTGGTATATAAAATCTAAATCATTTGGATCTTGCCTATTTCTTAAACATATAAAAAATAAGTGTACAAAGCCAAAATCATATGAAGTAAGTGAAAATTATCTTTTCCTAAACTGTTTTTGCTTTAATAGTTATATTTTCTCATGAATTTTCTCTGTCATAGATGAGGGTTATAAGTAAAATTTTAGAAGGCTAACCATATGCAACTACAATTTTTCTCTGCCATATTTGAGACATATAAACAAAATTCAGTGAGGTCAAGCTCCGCTTATGATTTAAAAAAAAAATAAAGTAAAAATATGCACATCAATTGAATGAACACATCAGCGGCCAAAATGTAGAGAGGTAGGTCTATTTGGAAGTCAAATTTTTAGTAATTTTAGGTTTTTTTTTTGAATAAAAGTTGGTCAATGAAATTTTTTATATATTTGATACAATAAATAAAATTTTTTTAGTAACTTTTAATAGTTTTCAGGTGTTTGATAAAACAAATAGAAAATTTTAATAATAACTTTCGATAATTTTTAAGTTTTTGATAAAAATTTTGGTAATTTTTCAGTTGAATTAAAATGCAATAATTATTATACTTCTTACCAACTTTTGGCAAAACTTAATGTTTTAACAATTTTTGATATTTTACCAAATAACTAAAATACTAACAATTGATTTTTATTTTTTTTCCTAATGGGCCTATCAATGCTCAAATATTTTCTTTCTTTTTCTTTTTAAAAAAATGTATTGAACGGACAGATAGATTTTGACAAAAAAAAAATTGCCAAAAAATTTAAGTGCGGCATATACTTTAAACGATATTCTAGAATATAATATATATATATATAATTATCTCAAAATTATCAAAATTTTCAAATAATTTCACATTTTTTACATCTTTCAATTCTATTATTTTCCCTTCGCTCTAGTACAACAAAAGTGAAGGGATTTTGGGCCAATTGAAAATAATCGTGATAATAATCCCATCATATTTGTTGTTTAAGACACAATCCCATCCCCACCTTCTTGACAGAAACATGTCATATTTGTTAAAAAAAAAAAAGAAAAAAAAATCAGAAAATAACCTTCGAACAAATGAGAGAATCATTTTCAACTATAATGTGAAAGTATACATAAGATACTATCATTTGTTATAATTTTATGATCTAAGTAAAAAAAAATATAACTAAAATAAATGATTGAACTTATGAAATCAACACGTCAAGTATTCAATTCTCTCTTCTTATAATAGATATTACTTGTGCCTTTCTTCGAGGGTGAATAATTTTAAAATATAAGAATCAGAATCACTCGTAACATTTACTTGGTTATGAAGTAATGAATAACTTTTTATCTCTCAAAATTAAATTCATTCAATCTTACCACCATAGAAATTGTACTATGTATTGCTTCTAATAATAATCGCCGGGCTTTATTCACAAAATAAAAAAAAAAAAAAAAAGAAAGAAAGAAAGAAAGAAAATTGATACCTCTTTGTCCCTAATAAGTAAATGGTTTGGAATCTAAATCAGAATTGTGCACTTTGCCTATTTGTCTACATTAAAATTAATAATTATGTATCACAAGATTCACGTTAAAATAAATGATTGAACTTATGAAATCAACACGTCAAGTATTCAATTCTCTCTTCTTATAATAGATATTACTTGTG
>JAVXUM010000004.1:8639005-8658768 GCA_035590655.1 Pouteria glomerata
AATAATTTATAATATTTATTATATATATAATATATAATTTATAATTATAATTATGTTTAGCGGGTAAACGGGGACGGGGACAGGGACGGGGAATCTATCTCTTAGCGGGGACGGGTATGAAAAAAAATTTTACACCTGCAACGGAGATGGAGACAGGTATTATTAAACGGAGACGGGACGGGGAAAGCCATACTCGCCCGATCTTTATGCTTTAATATTAATTTCACCCCTAAAAAAAAAGGAAAATGTGGTTAAATTCCTATTGATCGGTGTATTAATACTTGTTGCTGGTTGACTATAAACCAAGATGGGTATTGTGATCAATTGGGGATCGTCAGTGTTCTTAGAATTAACAAGTTCGAATTGGCATTTTCTTGCAAATCCTTCCCAGATCTTTTGGATTTTCGTATTGTGAAGATCGAGTGACAAGAAAATTCAGGAAAATGGAGGAAAATTAAGCAAATAATGGTGGTGGTATCTTGAATTGAGAAACGCCACTTCGAGGGTGGTGACCTTCTTTTGTAGTCTAGCAGTACATTTCAGATTGTTTTTTCACAACTAACTATTTCTTCTACGTTACTATTTATACTATTACATAAAAGGTTTGTAAAAGAAACTAGGCTGCAACTCTTTATTGAATAATTGGATCAGGTTGGTCTAAAATTGGCAATGGGACTATTAGACTGCCATGGATCGAGTGGTAATGCCTTACATATTACGGATTGGGTCTCCTTCAAGTCTTAAGACTTTTACCGTAACTCGACGGATGCTTCGGTCCATCACTCCAAACCGATTCCATTGCCTTGACTGATTGTATCCCTTCTGGAAGCTTCATGTGATTAATTGAATTGTCACTCACCCCCTCTTAGCTCCTTGGGTTCTCTACTATCAAATGGTCTAGTCCCTTAAAGCTTCAAATGATGGAGTCCTCTTTGGCCCGTTGAAGCCTTTGCCGATGGAAGGTGGTCATCGCCCCTCATGCCTGTTTGATCGGGGTCGTCCGTCCCAATCACCCTCGAGCAATCTAATTATTCTTCATGGATATCTCTCAGCCGCCCACCTGGAACTATTGTGTGATGAAAAAATTGGAATCGAGCAACACACAAGAAAAAAATAATCTACGACAAAAATAGAAGACAATCACACAAGAATACTAGATTTTACGTGGTTTGGCAATGTGCCTATGTCCACGGGAGGTTTTCTGTCTGTTCTTTACTATGAAAAGTAAAACGGCTGAGTATATCATAACAATTAAGGTTTACCCTTTTAAGCTAGTATCTAGGTAACCCAAAATTACTAACATACCATTCATTAAAGAACATACAATGAATTGTACGGAATTACACCTGTACCGTACCGCAGGGGTTCCGCTCCCGCACCTCCGGCTACCTACGAACCCTTGCAACAGACCAATACGAGCTTGACCGGGAGAGTTGTGTGAGTGCTCACACACTCCCACAACTCTTCCCTTTGCTAGAGTTTTAAATGAACAGTATTAAATATTTTTTGAATATGAGTTATAAATTAATATTGTGAAGAGTCCAAATTCATTGTAATGCTTCGATTTGTCCTTTTCAAGGTTGTGTCTTTCCTCTTCTTCCCAAAATCCACATTCAATTCTCCTTCCCCCCTTCCTCATTTCTCTGCAACTCCTCTTCTCTCAATGTATCCCCTTTTCCCAAGCCCCCTTCGTTCAATATTTCATCTTTAGCCTTCTGATTATTTTTGGTACTGTAACACATTTCTTCTAGGCAATCATTCTCCGTTTTTTATCACACTTTCCCATCTGTCAAACACAAGTACATTTAATTCACATTTTGTTCCCAGATACCCAATGTCAGCGATCAGTATTAATTTCGCAATATCGTATATGAAAAGGTCATACCCTGACCTTAGGGGCTCCCACTACTCCTGTTCTGGAGCAACATGAGGGATGTAAATCGCGGGATGTGCATCGGATGACCAGGGGCTGAGAGTTTACCACTTAATTAACTGTGCAACAGGCGGTCGCTTGTGCGATTCGAACCCGTGTGGCTGGGCAGGGGTCTCCCCCCTCCCAGTCTTTGCCATCCGACCTATGCCCCGGGGGTGAGTTTTGTACATCTATTTAATATGGAAGACTGGTGTTTCACTGTTTATATATATATATATATATGTATATAACCTTAGGCGTTCTAGGGAATACAGAAAAACATTAGTTTAGGTACAAAGTCTCTCTCGCTCTCTCTAGTCATTACTTCAGGCTCACACACAGAGCTCCGTTTATTGGAGTTCAATTTTACAAAGTGAACTCGACAGCTCTCGAGTCCCTCTTCTACATCATTGCTTCCATAAAATTTTACAAAGTAAACTCTCTCTCTCTCTCTCTCTAGAGTCATTATTTCAGGCTCACTCACGGAGCTCCGTTTATTGGAGGTTAATTTTACAGGTAGTGAACTCGACAGCTCTCAAGTCCCTCCCTCATTCTACATCATTACTTCCGTACAATTCCAGAGGGAAATGCAGGGCAGAACACAACCCTGTAGTTAGTCCCAGCAGGGCAAGCAAAGGTGCTCGTGGGATCATCCTGAGGATAGCTATTGAACTTGCCACGTCGCTGCCTGCAGTCGAGCCCGACTGCAGCCCCCTCTTCAGTTACTCCTCCTCTCGTTCGAAAGAAAAAACTGAGGAAACACTTCCGATGACTCCGATTGATAGCAAAACCAGTTCCAAGCTTTAGCACTGGGGGCACAGCAACCTACGAATTGGCAGTTCACCCCATAATAGTCTATTCAATTCATTCAATGAGCGAAATTAACAATTGGGTATTCATTTCAACTGGATTGCAAGCTGGACCTAAATTCTGTACATCCCACTCGCGAATCGAGGTGGGTTTGTCTTCAATTCATCAATAGCGTCTTTAATCTTCTGCAGACTGCGCTCCAGTGTCAGCGCCGACGATAGTGCATGCGGAATACAGCGATTTCCTTTAATTCACTCTCCTTCACTGAACTATGAATAACCTGAAAACCATTGAAAATTAGAACCAAAACCTCAGAATTGCAACGAAAAGGGTGTAATTTGAGAGGTCAAACCTTGAAATTAGGCCTTCAGCAGCGATGAAGAAGTGCTAGGCAACGGAAAGGAGAGCAGGGGATATCAAAGATTATGGTGGGTCTGCAAGGAAGAGAACTCCGGATAGGGAATTAGAGGAGTGCAGAAGGAGGGGAGAGAGAGTGACTCTGTAATAGAGTAGTTCCTGTCATCGTCTCCGGTTAAGGGTGGGAGAGGATGAGGAATTAGCCAGAGCGAAGAGGGGGTTACAGTCGGGCCACTTTTCACTCTGGCTAATCCCTCATCCTCTTCCACCCTTCACCGGAGACGATGACAGGAACCACACTATTACAAGGTCACTCTCTCTCCCTTCCTTCTGCACTTCTCCAATTCCCTACCCGGAGTTCTCTTCCTCGTAGACTCACCACAATATATCGCCTACTCTTCTCTCCGTCACCTAGCGCTTCTTCGCCGTCACCGAAGGCCTAATTTCGAGGTTTGACCTCTCAAATTACGCCCTCTTCATTGCAATTCTGAGGTTTTGCTTCTGATTTTCAATGGTCTTCAATTTCATGGCAGGTTATTCATAGTTCAGTGAAAGAGAGTGAGTTAAAGGAAATCGTTGACCCTGAACTGCCGGTGGTGAGCTGCATTACACATACACTACCACCAACGCTGACGCTGGAGCACGGTCTGCAGAAGATTGAAGACGCTGTTGATGAATTGAAGACAAACCCAACTCGATTCGCGAGTGGGATGTGTAGAATTCAGATCTAGCTTTGCATTGGACGAGACCCCGCGGTCGCCAATTTGGCATTGGCCCCTGCCGCTGGCGTCGAAGTTGCAATTGGTCCTGCCTCAAATTCGGCTCATGGACGTGCCTGTTGGCACGTTTAGGGTCCAAGTCTGGCCACGGTCGAGGCGACAGCCGCCCAAACTATGTAAGCGCTATTGTTGCGGATCTAAACGGTAGCGGAACGGGTGGTGGTGGAGTTGAAGAGGCTGAGAAGGAGGAGCAACAAAGAGAGTGCACATGTAAAGAAACCCATTCGCATTTTTTTATTTTTCAAACAAGGTGAATAATTGGACTTGTTTTTGGTGGAAAGAAGTCGCCCGGGGGGGGGGGGGGGGGTTTATATAGCGGGGGAGGGGGGATTTGGCTTCGTGTAAATTAATAACACTTGGCCACTGGTTTTAGTCGAGGAACAGTCAATGAATTGGCTTTATGGGATCCGATCTTGATCCTCTTTATCATAAAAGTTGAGGTGGCGGGGACAAAAAATGGCTCTTAACGTATATAAAGTCAAGTTGTGGGTGATTTTTTCCATCCATCCTATCGTCTTCATAATGACATTTTTTAAGCAGGTTCAGGTTTTGTTTGGTAAGAAAAGCAGAAAGTTAATGTTCTTTAGTTTTTATCACGAACTTAAAAATTTATTATGTTATAATTATAAATGTACCCGTATAGATACTATTGATCATGAAAACGATAAAATTAACTTTTTAAATATATAAAATAAAATAAAATTGCTTTTTTGTTAATTTTTTTTACTGCCAAACAAACTCTTAAAATATAATACGTCGAGAACTATGTATCTAACTAACTTATCACAGTTCCCAGCAAGAAGGTACTAAATTAGGCAGCGTTTGAAAAGTCAAGGAGTTTTTCAGATCTTAGTTATTTAATTTTTTAAATAATTAAAACTATTCTTTTTTATTTCAAATCATAAAAAATAAATAAGTCAAATAAACAAAAACTCAAAAAATTAATTACTAATCCTTAATTTGATAATATTTTTATTTTCTATTTTTTTATTTATATTTTCAAATTTTTGTAAGCTGGCAACAGAAACATTTTTATTAAATCTTTTTTTATTTTTTGAAATCTGTTTATATTTTTTGTTTGCAAAAAATAAAAACTTAAATAGAAATTAATAATAATAAAATTTTTTTAATTTTATTTTTGAAATAAAATGTATAATAATAAAAGTTTATATCAAAATTCAGAAAAATCCAAAATTAAAAAAGAAATTTAAAAGTCACTTACTTCTCTAATTTTTCTCTCTCTACACACTTATTTTGTGAGAGTAATTATGCAAAATAATAAAAGCTTTTATTAAAAGCTAGTTAGAAAAAAAAAATCAAAAATTAAAAAATAAACTGAAAGTCACTTTCTTCTCTTTCATGATAGCATGTCTCTATACTTTCTATTTAATTTTTTTCTTCTTTTTTTTACAGAATTTTTAGTTTATTTTAGAAACAAATACATAATAATTAAAGTTTGCATCAAAAGCCAAATCAATTTCATCTGAAAACCTATTAGGTTTCTTCTTTTGTGTAAAGTTGAACTCACAATTTTTTTTTTTTTTTAATTCTTATTACAAGATTCAAAATCTTATCTCTTTTTAACTCTTTGCACTTGTACTTTTAGATTACTATGTTGAAAAATAGAAGATCATATATATATATTTATGTCTATCTATTTTAATATGTGAATTTATAATTATTAGTATTTTTTAACATAAATGTTTATTTTGAAAATATTTTTATTTTTTTAATGTTAATAATTTAAAAAAAAAAACTTTTATGGATATCGTATGAATTAACGCTAATACTAAATTATAAGAAGGTAATAAGTAATGCCACGCTCACAAGAATTAAGTTGATGCGGTACGAGAGTAGACTTGGGTTTTGTATGTGTACGAGAAAGAGATTAGTATGAATCCTAAAGAGGTGTTTGTTTGAATGAAAAATTCTGAAAAATTCTAAAAATTTCTAAAAGTTTTTACTTTTTATCTCACTGCACGTATTACGAACTTATAAATTATATCATTTTATCTCACTTTTTACCATACCAAACACCCTCAAAAATGAGTTTTGGCAGTTGTGCGCATAACAAATTCTAGACAAAATCTTCCAATTCAGGTTTTAGGCTATATTTTTTGATTTGATTTGATTTGTTTAAGATGAAATTACATTGCATAACATATGAATATTCTCTATTGCATAACATATGAATATTCTCTATTCTTAAGTATCAACTCTAGGAGTATAGATATAATTACATACATCAAAATCATCCATCCACTTGATAAAAACCTATTCACAGTAATATAAGTATATATATACATAATAACAATGACACATGCATTCCATCACCAAAATTCAGTAAATTAACTCTTCCAATAGATGGTATGTCAGTAAATTAACTCTTCACATGGAAGATTGTCCCTTCAGTGTGCCCAAAGCCGGTGAGCATCGGTGAGGAAGATGAGGTCCAAGTAGTTTAATTTGGGTTTTGAAATTGGGTCATCAAATTGGTTAAAAAGGTATGGGTTAATTAAACCCAAATGGACACATGGTTAGGAACCTGGGCTTGTCAAATGAATGGATAAATGAGTTAGGTGTTTCACTCCAACATATTTTTCAATAGGTCACAATATCTTAAATAAATTTTAGTATAACGTAGCGTAGTTTTTAGAAAATATTTTTCTAATAATTGGATCTATAACATGTATTAGAAATAAAATTTAAAATAACTAAAAAGTTAAATAAAATTTATTTATCAAAATTTAAAATTATGAGGTATTACATATATCACAAATTAAAATTAAATAAATATTATAACCATCCTTAAAGTTTTCTAATTCTATGCATCTTACGTGCAACTAGTAATCTGCACTGTATAATACAACCTACTGATGTGTAAAGATTTTGGACACTAGATACCCACGATGGTAACACATTTTTACCCTCTCTTTTTTTTTTTTTTTTTTTTTATCACATTTCTTTGTACATTTGTTTTTATTTTTAATTTTTCCAATTTGCTTTTGGTGGGTCATATAATTGTTACTATGACATTTGAATAAATTTTTAAATAAATTAATTGAAATCTATATTTTTTATTGAAAAGTTAATTTTTTTTTTATTTGTTAGTATTCGAACATTAAATGTAATTTTTTTTACTAAATGTTAATTTATTAACTTAGCTTAATATAATATAACTTGTTTAATATAATAAATATAATATAATAACAGTAATTTTAAACAAATAATCTAAAAAAAAATCACCTTGTTAAAAATTTAAAGACTTTCATTATATAGAATAAGAGTATTTTATATAAAAATTCATATTTTAGATTCCACATATAAATTGAGATTAATTATATTACAAATATATATACCTAAAAAATTTTGAATGCAAAACATAATTAAAAATATTAAAATTCACAGTAACGCAATGGATGTGACTAATAAATTATAAAAGGAAAAGAAAAGGCTTCCTTCAAAAAAAAAATATATATGTTAAAAAGCTTTCGTCAAATTTCTTAGTTGTTTGGGCTCAAGGATATGGGCACCCTACCGCCAATGGGGAAATGGCCACTGCACGTGGTATGGTTTAGTTTGATTTGGACTAGAGCTCAATCTAGAATTCAACCAAGAAAATTAGGTCCAAAATCAAATTATGCTATATATTATTAAAGCCAAATCAATAGCAAGTAATCGCTTTGGTTTCGTTTAAATCATAATATATATACATATAAATAATTAGTCTAAAATACTTTTAAAGGTCATGAGTCGTGACTTTAACTTAGGTTATATTTTATATGAAAAACTCAATCGATCATTTAACTAATACTTTAACACTAATACTTTAACACTAATGAATTCTATATCTATATTATAAGAAAGTTCAGTAATTTGACAAATATATATATTAGATTAATGGCTGAGATTAATTTTTTGGTTATTTTCTGTGAGAGAGAAAGAGAGAGGAGGAGTGATCATTTATGTGCCTTTGAAACGGACAAACGCTAATTTACAGATAGAGATTGAAGAGTTTTATTATATTTTATATCCCAATTCGTGGTTTGGCAGGCTATTGCAATAGCCTCGTATGTGGTACCCCAGAGGTGCACAGACGAGATATCGAGCACCTTACACTGATCGTTTGGCCACCTTCTGGGTAGAGCTTCGTGATCCATAGCGAGTCAAGGTTCAGGACGAGGCCTGAGTTGAGCTCCTTGTCTCTGTTCAAGCTAAGGTCCAACCCAAGGTTCAAGCGTCAGTCTAAGCAAGGTTTGATCTGATGTTCGAGCTAAGGTGCTTAATGAGGTCCGTGCTAAGATAGTTGAGCGCATGAGTCATTTATAGGATAAGTTACAGACAGAATTCTATGAGACTCGACATCGTACTCGAGTAACATATTAAATATTTCTTAAATGTTCACACTGTCACGTCTCCAACATAATCGTCTGGGACAGACGGTATGAGCATATAAGAACTAATAAAAATCAAATAAAACCTGTGCCATGGTCGAGTCATAATAAAATAATCACAATAAGATCATCTAATACCGTCCCTCATTCCCATATTAAATAATTATCACGTGACAACATCATAATAATAATACAGTACCACAAGTCATAGATATGAGACCCACAACCCGGGTCGCACAAATAAGATACAATAGTTTCATAAAATACCAAATAGTCTCCAGGTCAATCCAATGGTCAACTCAATTCTAGGTGATCGTTCCCCTACCTCTTTGGATCACTTGCAATGTGGATGGGATGAGCAAACTCGCCCAGTAGATAGGATAGTGCTAGTGTGTACGAGTGAACGTAAATCACATATATAACATTCACAACAATTTCCACAAAATATAAATAACAAATATGCATATCTCATGTAATGTAGTGTAATGCAATGGCCAATGCATTTTGAATTTTCTATCTATCCCCAACCTTATCCTGGAATAGGTGACATTTAGCCAAGCAAGCGGGATTACCAACTACACTGTTTTAAACGCCTATAGCAAACGTATATATCTCAATATGCATGTATAAATTATGTGTGTGGAACCGAGTTACATCTCCACAGATATAAGACTCAGGGTACCGAGTTACACTTGTTGACTCTTCTGCTAGAGAACTGAATTACACCTCTAGTCAGGTATCGGCTTAACTCAAGCGGGGTCCGGCTGCAGTCCGGAGGTATCTCAATATCATATATCTCGATATTAACATCCCAACTCCATATGACTAAGCTCTAGTCATATATATCAACTGGGTATCATCCGATATTTCTTAAAAACTCAGTTTCTCATTTTTGTAAACATCACAGATCCCATCAATATATATCACTCGGGTCTCAGTATGTCACATCATAATGTGGCATTCTCGGCCAACCAATACTCATCAAATCAACTGGATGAAACTAACTCAGCCCCGATGCACATGATATGCTCAATCATATAATTAATATTAACTCACTTTCAAAACACATTCACATCAACCTCAATGTTGATTTAGAATCCATTCTATTCATGGCTTCGGAACCAAAACAAGCATCGAGGAATCAAAATAAGCATAATCGACCAAAATAACTTATGGTGGTCTGGACCACCCCATGGCCAGTCCGGACCACAGGAACCTGGAACCCTTCTAGTTTCATTCCAAGCACAAACCGGCCCCAAATCCGTCTAATCTAAGCTCTATTTCACCCATAACTCATATAAAATTGTTCACACACATAAATATCATGTTTTTACAACTTTAATTTAAGAAATAACTTAAAAACATGCAAGAATGTCACATATATATGCATGTATATACACAGTTATATATACACCCATATATATAGATTTCTCCACATTCAATCGAATCAAGCATATAAATACATCAAAATAATCCATATGACGTCTAAAACAAGAATATATGTCCCATCTACCTCGAATCCGAAGAGAAATGAAAAAAAATAAAGAAAACCGATTTGCTCTCTAAACTTCAAGACTCAATTTCTCTCTCCTCGGTTCGAACCACAGGAAATGGACCACGCCACGTTGATCACCACATCGAGATCTTCCCGAATCTACTGACCTTCCACTTCGAAACCTTCTCTCTCTCTCTTCTCTCTCTTTTCTCTCTCTCCCAATTTTATCCTCTACAACCAACCGAACCAAAAAGGAAAAAAAAGAACAAAAAAAGAAAAAAAAAAAAAAGAAAAAAAAATGATTGAGCCCTTGGTCTAGTTTATCCAACCCAATACCACCTCAGGCTAAACTTAACTTAGAAAGATAAAATAATTCAACTCAGTGTAAACTTAAATACATCATCGGCCTAAAATAATACATAAATAACCAAATCTAAAATACAAGGTGTCAACATACATTCTTAATATTTTGTTTTCACAAAAAGACGATAACTAAAATTTTAAACTATTAATTGTAGGATGGAGATGATGACACCGAGCCAGGCCAGCCTTTAGGACATTGATACGATCATGATAAGGCAGAATTATACTTATAAACAACTGCATAAATTTTTTACAAACTTTTAAATTCCATTAAAGTATATAGTTTTTGATATCTAGTTGAAACTTAGCCCTCAGAAAGTCCAACTTAGGAGTCTAATGCTCAAACTGAGCAAACGTTGTCCGATGTCAAAAGAATTTGACGTGTACTTAATTCTAGGCATTTGGAACCTGCAGGAATAAATTGTGTGGGAATCCAAGCCACAGATAGTTTGAAATGGCTCAGTATAGCTTTGAGTTGAAACACAACACATAGAAAGTTCAAGTTAAGAGTTAAGTGCTCAAACCGAGCAAACGTCATTCGATGTCAACAGAACTTGATGTGTACCTAGTTCTAGGTATCTAGGACCTACAGAAATGAATTGCGCAAGAATCTGAGTTACGGATTGCTCGGAATAGCCAGACATTGCTTCAAGTTAAAACTTAACACTTAAAAAGTCTAAGTTAGGAGTTCAGTGCTCAAACCGAGCAAAATGTCGTTCGATGTCAACAGAATTTGACGTGTACCTAGTTTTAGACATTCAGGGCTTGTAAGAATAAACTACATACGAATTCAAGCTACAGGTCGCTTGAAATGGCCTGGCATAGTTTCGACTTGAAACCTAACACTTAGAAAATCTAATTTAGGAGTCAAGTGCTCAAATTGAGCAAATGTCATCCGATTTCAACAGAACTTGACATATACGTAGTTCTAGGCATTTAAGATTTTTAGGAATGAACTATGTGAGAATTCAAGCTACACATCGCTCGAAATGGCGCGGTGTAACTTCGAGTAGAAACTTAATACCTAAAAAGTCTAAATTAAGAGTCAAGTACTTAATCTGAGCAAACATCGTCTAATGTCAATGGAACTTAATGTGTACCTAGTTCTAGGCATTTAGGACTTGTAGGAATAAATCGCATGAGAATCTGAGTTATGGATCTCTCGGAATGGCCCGACAAAGTTTATGATTTAATTTTAAAGTTTTACAAATTTATTTTGTTTACGATTTAATTATTAATTTGTTCATTATAACTTCTATTACTTTTTGATTTAATTTTTCTTTTGTAAATCTATTTCAAGTTTGAGGCGTTTTTCTACTGTTTTACGTCCTTTGCTCATTGGACGACGTTTTTTTTTTTGTTTGTAAAATTCAATTACCTAAGGATAATATAAAAATATTTTATTTTTATTGAAGACTTGTAATTTTTATATTTATGTTCAATAATTTCATTTTGTTATGGTATATTTGGGTACAAATTTATTATGATTGTACAAATTCATAATATTGTAACTTGGATTCCACTTCCGACAGTACTTTATTCTTAGTTTTTGACAATTTAGACTTTTTCAATCATTTCAGGTGTAATCCCCTTGACAGTTTATTAGAGAGAGAAAGGATTGTTATTAAATAATTTAATTATAATTAATTAATTTAACTGGGGTAAATTTGTCTCAACAATAATATTTTAATGGAGTTAGGATTTAAATTAATAGAGGGGGTCAAAAGTTAATAACTTTTCAAAATAAGAAAGGTGTCAGTAAATTTTAAATGTTGAGAAAATCTATATATAATTATCTAAATGTTTAAGGGATTTTTGTGTAATTTACCTTATTTTTAAAGGTCATGACTTTAATTTGGGTTATATAATATGAAAAACTCAACCTATCATTTGACAAACACTTTAATACTTGTAAATTCTATATTTATAGATAGAGAATGAAGAATTTTATTATTCTTTTAGTCAATGCAGAACACATGAATTTTAAATTAAAAATTCCATGTAAATGTGCTTTGACATATGCTAAGTTCACTTTAATTTTAAATTCTTATACTTAATTTTTTTTGTTTTTACAATTTAGAGTGTAAAAAATTAAAAAAAAAATGCATTTAGTATTATTCATATATTTCATGAAATTCTATTCTTGTCCGCACACCGTAGGCCATCTTAATAAATATTATCCACTTTGTACTTCTGTGGAGATTCTTACGCACACCTTTAACGCGTCGTACCAAAAAGAAAAAAGTTGAGCGCTTCTAAATTACCACAGTTCTCGACTCTTTTCTGATATGTGATTATTTTTGGTGTTATCAGCGCCCTCTATAGTCAATGACTGAGGGACTAAAAACCATAGGCTCATGGACCCTTCGATTCCCACAAACGACGCTAGCTAATGAAGTTAGTTCTTCGAGGATCTGCTTTCAAACGTGGTAACCCACCCCCGAAGGGGAGTCGAACTTGGGACCTCATAACTCAAGCTCTTAAGGCGCACCCGACTTCCACCAGACCATCCCCGAGGGGGCAAGGTAAGCCATTCTTAATTATACTGATCTCCTTTCCTTGCATCTATGCATCTCCATCCCGCCAACATGTAGTTGAAATTTGAATTTTAAATTAAATTACGGCTGCCTGTGTTTGGCTTATTTAAATTAAATTAAATTAAATTTGAAGTCTTGGAAATAATTTTGGGCTTTAAATACAAATAAAACTCGTTTGAGGTTGGTTCAAATAATTAATAAAATTAATACTTAGGTTCGTTTGGTTCGACTCTTTTAGCTTTCTTTGATTAACTTTTTTGTTCGTCTTATATGATTTTTTTCTATCAAAATTTAATTTTTTTTAAAAATATAATTTTTAGAGTTGTTAATTATATTTGAATAAACAGGTAGCGGAAAAGATGATTTTTTATTTTATTTTAGAATTATTTATTTATTTTTTTTATTTTTACCCAAAAGAATTTAAGCTTTTCAATTTTTTTTTTTACCTATGCAATTAACAGCTCTAAAACTTATCTCTCCTAAAAAAAATACATTTTGGTGAAAAAAAAACTATATAAGATAAAAAAAAAAAAAAAAAAAAAAAAAAAAAAAAAAGCTAAATAGAACCAAACGCAGCCTTAGACTTGCTATGAAATTTGATAAAAATTTAAACCAAACATGAAAAAAATATTCGGTTCAAATTAACTCGTTTATAACCCTACTTATTTTACGTACTTTAGTCGAACTCAAGTTTCAGATTTTAGGTTTTGTAAAATAATTAAACAAGTTAATAACCCTACTTATTTTACACGCCGTCCACAGGTTTTAGTGAAGGAACGGTCAACGAATTCGATTATAATCTTACTTAAATTGGTTGACTACTTAAGAGTTTGTTTGGGTATCAAGTTATTTTGAGTTTAATCTGTTTTAGTTTTTAAAATTTATTATATTTTTATTTTTTTACTTAAAAATTATTAAAAAATAAATTTTAATTAAAAAAATCCATAAGATGAAGATAAATTAAACTTCAAAAAACTAAATTATTAATATCCAAACAAGTCTCAATGCTGAGCTACTGTCCTATAACTTCTTTTAAATGTTCTGCCACCCCCTATTAATTAAGGTTCTGTTTTATATTTTAAAAATTTTTAAAGATAATAAGAATTTTTATAAATTATTTTTTTCATTATATAAATTATAAACTCATAATTTTATCAAATTTTATTACTTTTTGTTACTTTAAACGCTTTGTAAATCCAAAAACTTAATGAAACTCGTCACGAGATTAGAGATCGCTTCATATGTAATCCTTGCTAATACTTGCATTGTAGATACGTTGACTTGATTTTGAACGGGTTACAGGGGATTGCAGTGAAATAATTCATGTAAGAACTACAGCAATGAATAAGATTTGTTTATATTTAATTTAAAAATTTTAATTTAATTTAATTAAAATTATTTTTAAAATAAAAATAAAAATTTAAAAAATATAATTAAAGTATAATAAATATAAAATACTAAAAATCATATATAATTTAAGTACAAATAAACTCCACCAATTAATTTCTTTACCGCTGCACTTGAAGTGAATTCCTGCTGCCCTGAAACCCATTCTGAACACGATATCATTTATTGGTCTTGTGTGTTACTTTAAAATAAGGGAAAAGCTATGAAAAGTTGTGACGGTAACAATTAATTAATGAACTAACCAACATAATTGATCATTCAGAATACATCTTATATCAGTTAACAATTAGACAGGTCCTCTACATATTTGGCAACAATGATGCATATGGTATTGTGAAGAAGCAATACCGAACCGAAGATTGTTTAAGTTGAAATATAACTTAATTTAAGGATTAAAGTTGTATTTTTAATCTTTAAATCTTTGTAAAAGTTCATTTAACAGTTATTGTTAAAATATTTTTAATAAACTTTTATAAAATTTTGAAAGTTGAAAATATAATCTTGAACTCTCAAATCTATATTTGATGATTCCCTCGTCAAGGTGGATATTAATTTACTAACTAAACATCTATATAATGCAATAGGACGATTTTTTAAAATATTTTTTTTACAAATTAAGATTTAAAATTAATTTTTTTTTTTTTACTCAAAGATCATTTTTATATTTTTAACTTCTCTCACTCAATTTTTATTTTAACCAATCTAACTACCATTTATTTCATAAAATGGCTTGAATATTTTAAATTTTACTATATTTCAATGGACCCTACAATTAATTTAAATTTTGTTTAATTATAATTTTTAAGAAATTGAACATTTTAAATTAAAGTATCATAATTTGTATTTTCTTTTATGATATTTAATTAAAATTAATAAGAGAGGGACACCAAAACAGATATATAGAAGGTGTTTGGTGCAATGAAAAATAACAAAAGATAATGAAAAACGTGGTTTGAGAGATATTTAGGCATTTGGTAACAAACCACATTTTGCAGAGATGAATAGTGAAAGAAATTGACTTCTGCAGATAAATCTATCGAGACGGTTTTGAAATTTCTTTAAAAAATATTGACAATTGGTCTTGTTTGGTAGTTTGGATGACGGTAGTCACATTAAAAAAAAAAAATTACAGCTATTCTATTAATCAAACTTAAGTTATGTAATTTTTTTTAAAGTTGTAATAAGAGTAAATATATAAAAAGTAAAAGAGAATTTTAAAATTTTTGAAAATTTTTTAAAATTTTTAAACTTCAAATGGCCCATATAATAAGATTTTGAAAAAAAAAATTATAATTTTTGAATTATCGCTGTTTTTAATTTAAATTTTATTTAAAATTTTAATATTAATTTAGTTTGAAATATCGTAAGGACAAATTATTGCCAGCGTTCACTGAGAGATGCTGGGCATGTGGCTCTACCTTGGAAACAAGATCAATCAATCACGGAGGCAGCCGGATAAGCTTCACCTATACGTGGAGTTAATATGAGCATATCTTGACTTACGGAGTGTTTCGTACAGTAAAAAAATAAATAAAATAAAATAATTTATAAATTTATAATTCATATAATAAAATAAAAATAAATAATTTTTAAAATATTTTAACAAAACAAACACTCTTTTACTAATAACGTTCAAACAATTCAGAGAGGCAAGTGCCGTCGCGGTGCCGGAGCTTGGTTAATTAAATATTATTATATTATTTTAAATGCTTTCTTTTTTATTATTATTTATTAATCTGTGTGTATGTACGAACAGGTGTGTAAACCGGAGATTGCGAGGCTTAGACCGGCGATGCGATAAACTATAAACACATTAGGCGTGTTTGGGAAGCAAAACAGTGTAAGAAAAATATAAAAAAATTAATGTAAAAGTGATATAGTATAAAAATTGCGTTTGATTTATTGATAAACGTTAAAAATTTTTAAAAAGTATTTATTTTTTATTTTATTATATGAATTACAAATTCATAACTTATTTTAGTTTTTATTACTTTAAATACACTTAAAATTTAATTAAAAGAAATTAGAAAAAATTAATAATTTTTTTTATAATTTTTGATAACTTTTGTATATATATATTTTAATCCAAACAGTCCCGCGTCGTAGTTGTTGACCCGGAAGTGGCGTGCTTTGTCTGGTCTTCTTCAAACACGGTTTCATGTAAAAGTTGAATGAAGCTGCCACCTTGAAATAAACTTTTTTTGCAAAAGTTGTGTCATAGCTGTCAACTTGAAATAAAGTATAACTGGTTAAAGACCGAAACGTCCTCCGCGGGCCGCCTTAACTGACACAATAATTGTAGGTACGTGATAGTAAGGAATATTTAGCCACCGCTTGGGATGTTAAAAAATTAAAAAAAAAATTAAATTTTTTTAAAATTATTTATTTTTATTTTATTATATAAATTACAAATTTATAACTTCTCTTATTTTATTTCATTTTACCTTATTTTTATTATTTCAAACTTATCCTTAAAATTATAAATTTATTTTAATTTATCGCCTGACAAGTACAATTAAAAAGTTATTATTTATAATTAAAATGAGTTTACAATTGAGTGATTTTTCTACATATACCTAGTATTAGTAATAATAACAATAATAATAATAATAATAATAAAACTCAAGTGAAAAAATTTTGGTACTAACTCTACAAGTCCAATATATAATTTACGACAATTTTTTCCCGTTGTCTTTTGATATTTCAAATTTTACGAGACACTAACAAGTTATACTTAGCGAGATTAACGTGTCCAAATTTGATTTTTGAGATGGTGAGGTTGACAAAATTATAGTAATAAAAGTTCTTGAAAGTAAGAGTATTTAAAATATATTTAAATTTTTTATTAAAATTAAATTAAATCTTTATAAAAAAAATTTGAAACGTCCCTCAATGGTTAATTGATTTCCAACAAAGATCAGTAAAGGATATGCCGATAGGATCATTTAGATGGGAATTTTTTGTTTTTTATTTGGGTAACTCGGAATTTGCGTTGATTTATTACAAATTTCAACTATTAGCATAATCGATTGATAAACTGAAAGATGCATGACCGATCTTTTAATCGTACATCCGGATAAATCATGAGATTCGAATTCAAGTCGTATATATGGAGAGTACACCCACTGACTAATTCGACTAGCCTGAAAAGTTAGATGGAAAATTTACATACCTATTACGCCAAGTATCAATATGGAATATGCTAAGATGATGTATCATATCTTGAGTGATCATTTAGAAGAAAGGGCCAATCTATATACCCATACTGAAACATGGGGAATGTACACCATACAGTCATATATATTTACAGTCGATGACTTTGTTGTTATTGTTAGTATTTAAAAGTATGTGTCTTTCAATGCTTAAACATTAAAATGTTATTTTTATATTATAAATATAAAAAAAATTGATTGACAATTTTATACGTGTCTCATTTTTATTTTATTTTAATAATTTATTTGGAGGGTTGTTCTTTCAACAAATTTATAATGGGTGGCCTGGCTACTAATTGAGTATTTGAATTTTTTTTCTTTTTTAGTGCTTAAACATTACTCATTTTTGCGTTAATATCATATTATAACTTGTGCTTGTTTATTTTTCATTCACTTATATTACAAAAATTCACTGCAAAGTATAAATATTCTACTATTAATTATACTCTGCCGAGATTCACAAAAAGGTATAAATATATTTTCTAACTAGAGTTGAAGTACATGTAAGTCTTAGTAACAGTTTGATAGTTAAAAATTTAGATTTATTCATTATCAATAATCACTAATTTAAATCTATTCTATAAATTATAAGAGAGCTTATCCGATCATCATCATCAGTTCAAAGATGTCTTGAGTACTAGGAAAAAAATTAAAAAAAAAATAACGTTAAAAAGTAATGTAAGCCATAAGACCAGTTTAGGCAATATGGATCTATCCCTTTCCCGAAACTAGAGGAGATAAAAGAGTCTATTCTACTTTTGTGTATATTCTTTGATTAATTAATAGAGACCAGCACTGGCTTCCTCTTCTTTCACGTTACCACATTATTGACTTCACGTTAAGAATTTGAAGGTTTACTGAAATCCAAGTTTTATTAGGACCAGGCATGTTTGTTAACTCATTCACCTGATCGGTAGGTTGCGATTGGAGTTAAAAAAAAATTTAAAAAATTTTAATCATTACTTATTTTTTATCTCACCATATGCAATATAAATTCTTCACTTTTTTTTATTTTTTTTATTTTTTCTCACTTTTAAGATGCATTTAATTTATAAAATATCTTTAAAAAATTTTATAAATTTTTAATTATTATTTACTTTTTATTTCACTGCACGCATTACAAACTTATAACTTTTTTTAATTTTTTTTATTTTTTACCGCTCCAAACACACCCTAAAATCTCCAGACCACCTTCTACGGAAATGTATACATGTTCTTGAGTCGTATTTCTGTATGTATATATGTACTCATCAGCCAAATTGACGTTGCAGCAACACGGTACTGTTTATTTCAAAGTTTTATACGAACACACACACATATATAACCCCCATCAGCATTGGGGAATACACAAAAAAGAGACAGAGTTTACAGTACAAACTCTCTCTCCCTCTCTCTATCTCTGGTCATTATTTCTGGCTCACACACAGAGCTCCGTTTATTAGAGGTTAATTTTACAGGTACTGAACTCGACAGCTATCGAGTCCCTCCCTCATTCTACGTCATTGGTTCCGTACATTTCCAAAGGAAAATGCGGAGACCCTCTCGGGCAAAACACGACCCGGTAGTTAGTCCCAGCGGGGCAAGTAAAAGTGCTCGTGGGATCATCCTGAGGATAGCTATAAGCATCCCTGCACCTCTGCTTGAAGAACTTCGAATACTCCGTGGGCCCACAAGGCCCCTTTGTGCAGCAATACTGCTGGGTCTTGAAAACCGTGCATGGGTTATGGCACCCGCCCGCAGTTTTCAACGGGTTCGGGCACTGGCCGATGATGTTCGCCGTGCAGGAGATGGGGCGGCACTTGTCGGCGGCGGACCTAGTGGGGCTGAACTCCATGGGAATGTTGAAGCCGTCAACCAGAGAGATGTCGTAGAAATCCTTGTTTCCGAATTGGTTCAGGGCGTACTCGGCCAGGGTGTTGGGAGGGACACCCCAGGCCTTGCACTGGAGGAGACCGCCACAGTCGCCGGTTTGGCAGTGACCCCTGCCGCTGGCGTCGAAGTTGCACTTGGTCCTGCCCCAGATTCGGGCCATGGACGTGCCTGCTGGCACGTTCAGGGTCCAAGTCTGGCCCCGGTCGAGGCGGCGGCCGCCTCCAGGAGACGCTGCCGCCCAGACCGTGTAAGGGCAGTTGTTGCGGATCTGAAAGGTGGCGGCGTAGGTAGCGGAGATGAAGAGGCTGAGGAGGAGGAACAAAGTGAGGGCACCTTTAAAGTAACCCATTTGGTGTTTTTTTTATTCTTTCAAACAAGGTGAAGAAGGTGTCACTGAACTTATTTTTGGTGGACAGAAGAAGTGGGTTTTTATACAGGGGGGAAGGAGGATTTAGCTCCGTGTAAATTAATCACGCTTGGCCCCTCGAGAAGGAAGAGTCAATGAATTACACTTTAAGGCCGATCGGATGAGGCAAAAATTTTAGGACGATGAATTATAAAGAGTGTATAAAATAATAAGAGGTATTATTTAGGAAAGATAGGTTTATTTTGATGTGATGTTTAT
>JAVXUM010000004.1:8665125-8698103 GCA_035590655.1 Pouteria glomerata
AAAATTTAAATAGTAATTACAAAATAATAAGCAAAATGAACATCTTAATAAATTGACACCAATGTTTTCGATGGCTTTAAAGTTGTTTTGACGGGTTCAAAAAAACATTTTAATGTGATCAAAGTTACCAAAATATTTTAAATATAAGAAAACAAAAATTTTGGAAGTTTTTTATTGACAGATGGGGTCAACTAACCCCACCAGTTACAATGTGGTGCCGCTCCTGTCTTCAAATCTCTCTCACTTAACAACTTCCAATTCAGCATACCATGAAAGCACTAAGTATATTAAGGTGGATTGTCACTTCATTAGAGAAAAGATCCTACATAATATAATTAAAACTGCTTATGTTGAATCTAAAGCTGAGCTTGCTAATGTGTTCACTAAGCCCTTAGGGGATATCAAGTTCGATACATTTATGACACACTTGGAACGTTTCATATATATGCCCCAACTTGGGAGGGAGTTTTAGAAGATTGTAAATATGTATTGATTCTACTTTCCTACTATAGGAGATGTGATTAGATATTTGATTAGGACGATTATTATTTATTTCCTATTTTGTACATTTCCCAATGTATATAAATATACGCTTGGACAACCGTAAGTGTGTCAAGCCTTTCATTAACATTAACTCAACTTAGCCTTTTCCCAATTAAATGGGATTTGGCTACATAGACCTTTTATGTCCATCTGCTTGACTATCGACATCTTTGTCCTCCATTTAATTACATCAAGCAATGTCTTTCTTTATAACAATGTATAATTTTGACATTGCAAATATATAAATTTCTACTACTCGTTGTTTGGAATTTTACGTAGTATAACACATACTAATATAGTTTTTTCCCCCCTCCACCCCCTCCCTCCCTTTTGAGAGGTGTACCAATATAATGTTCATACAATAAAAAAAGCTTATCATGTGTTTTTCACCTTATTTGTCATATTAAGAATGCATTTTGATTCAAAACAATTTTGTTTGAGGCAACCATTGGTTTATAAGGTCTTCACAACAATTCTGAATTTCGTAAGATAGTCACAGGCTTACTGACAATACTATTCCTTCAGTTTAATTGTTACTTCAATAAATTTGTCCCACAATTCCAAAAAAAAGACACCAGTCATAGCTTTCAATGCAAGTTAAATATGGCAGAGAAATTAAGACTGAAATACCAAAGAGAATAGAAAATTATAGAAAAAAATGACTAACTGTAAACTTGGACACCAAGCAAAATGTAAACTTACAGAAGCCTCTTCATTTAAAAATCTCAGTTCCTCTCTTTTCCTTGGTTTGAGAGCACAACGATTAATATCTCCAGTTTCTAGATAGCGCAAGGCGTCTTTTTGAGAGCGGAATACATATCCACTTACAGGATCCGTGTAGTACTGTAACAATTTGATATGCATCAATATTTATATATATTTCCAAACTCTCACGGACAGGAAGTACAGAGCTCAGAAACATTGATTATTTGATAATGCAACCAAAGCAAGTTCTTATGAAGCACATATGCAGGGAGGGAGAGACAAGAGAGAGGAAATAAACAATGCAAAATAGAATTTGGATCAGAGAAAGTAAGAAGAGATTCAGTACTGGGTCTCTTCTGGTCCGATTTCCCTTCTTTTCGAATTTGATCTCTTTTGTCCACCCTGGAGGTAGTCCATCAGGTGTAGCCCTCTCAATCACAACCTAAATATTACTTGAAGAATCAGTGTTTGACCTCTGATAGAGAAAATTAAATAATATGCAATATCCAAAATAGTTTATGGCCATATTATGGAAGCAACCTCTTTTACAGACTGCTTGCTAAAGTCTTTTTGCTTCTGTTTCGATGTTGAACCCTTCATAGATTTCTTATCTTGAACCTCCTCTGGCTTCAAAGAGGTTTCACCTCCAGTTAATTCAACCATGCTCGGCTGAAAGCAATGCAAGTTTAATAGGAATATTGTTAAGATGTACCCACCTGGTGGTCCCCCAGCATACATAGCAATTATTAATTTCCTCAAAACATTTTATAAGTAAAAGAAATTGTATTAAAAAAGTATCAAGAGGATGCCACCAAATTACAAAAGAATGTCTGACTTCAAGAGGTAGGAGATATCCATATGTTCAATGTAGTACAAGAAACTATGTAATTCCGATTCTCTACCCCCGAAAAGCTAACAAAGAGACGGGAAAAAAAAAAAAAAAAGCTTTGTTTCTCTCCCTCCCCACCAAGTGAAAACTTTCCCCCACCCCCTCACCATCCTAGGATACCCCGGAGCCCGCCCAACTCCCAATAATGAAACCTCTCCCGCCCTCCCTTGCCCCTCTACGCCACAACAAAGTAATCTGATTTAGTTGTAACACATCCTAAGGGACCTAAACAAGCCACATTAGAACCTATTGTCTAGAATTGTATGCATTAAGCATAAGCATCAACAATATGGTGACGTGCATAAGGCACACTACACACACAACATCAATGCCTACCAAAATATAAGGAGAAAAAAAGACGTCTTTAACAAATCAAACTAGCAACTAGCAACTATGGAAAAACAATCATCTAAATAAAAAAGGAACCAATGCACAATACTCCCTTATAGCACAAGCATAACATAAAAAAGTGCAATACAATGTCCTAGAACACAAAAATAAAACAATTGCATTAACTTAAAACTAGTATTTAAACAACCCATTACAAAAACACTAGGATTCATGATGATTAGTTAATTACACTTGAAAAGTACGTATTCATGTAGAGGTGTTTAGGTACTTTTACATGTAAGCAGTGCGGGTGGATAACCGTGCAATAAAATTGCAAAATCCTCAAAATTGAGAGGGGTTTTTCTTCAACTCATATCCTCCCCTACCCCATTATGTAAACCCCATATCCATTTATTTAGGAGAGGAGTGAAGCAGATACTCTAAAAAAACCCACCTCATTGACATCCCTACCTGTAGGAGCTGTTGAAGGGCTGTCAAAGTTGGCTGCAGTGCCTAAGTTGGAACTTTTCCCTCTCATACTTAGGCCCTCCTTAGGATCTTCATTCAAATCTAAGACCGCGTGGAATGATGTATGGGAAAAGATTCAGCAAAGGCTTTCAGAATGGAAGAAAATTCACTTGGCAAAAGAAGCCAGAATCTCCATAATTAAGAGAGCACTTTCTAGCATGCCCACTTAGTGTGTGTCTTCGTTCACATTACCAAGGTCAGTGGAGCAGGGTTGAAGAAGATTCCAAAAAAACCTTTTGTAAGGTTGGTATAAAGGATAATGTCAGGTACCATTTAATCAGTTCGAACACAATGTGTTATCCAATCTTTAAAAAGGGTATTGGCATTACGAAGCTTGGCCTCTTTACACTGATGCTTTGTTGGTAAATGGTTATGGAAATTTTCCTGTGAAGGAGATTCTATGGAAGAAACTTTCTATAGCTAAATATAGTGTTTCTTAGGTTGGGTAGACTACCCCTCAGGAGGTTAGTCCACATGGTACTGGTTTGTGGAGAAGCATTAGGAGTTTATAGAGCAACATTTGAAAGTTTATATTCTTTTAGAGTTGGTAGGGGTGTTAAAAATCAAGTTTTGGTCTTTTCCATGGATTGATTAAGGGATTTTGAAAGAGTTGTTGTCAAACATGGTTTCTTTAGCAAGGGAGGCCTCTGTGGGAGAATTTTTTTATGTGATTGATGGTGCCCCTAATTGGCATATTAACTCTTGCAAAAAACCTCCAAGATTGGAAACTTGAACAATTGGCTAATCTTCTTCATTTGTTGAACACGGACATCGTTGGTGTTAAGGAGAATGGCATTAAGTGAAAATTGTCTAAATTTGGAGTTTCTTATGAGAAATCGAAGGTTTAGAAAATAGAAAGGACGTTGACTTTCCTTCGAAGAACATTTGGAACTCTAGTACCTTCGCTAGAGTTGCATCCTTGATGTAGTGTGCATCCATGGAAGGGTTTTTAACATTAACAATCTTAGCGGTAGGAGAATAATCATAGTGAATTGACGTTGTTTATCCAAAGAGAACAGAGAATTTGTTAATCATCTTTTCATTCACTGCTCATGGATTAAACAATTGTCGGGGGAAGAATTGGGTTTTCCCTCTAGAGATAAAGCAAGTTCTTGAAGTTTGGTGGGGACACCTGAATTGGAAAAAGAAGGGGGGCACAAGATTGGCCCCGTTTGCTTAATTTGGATTGTTTGAGGGGAGAGAAACATAAGATCTTTCCAAGTTAAAGAGTTTTTTGGCGTTACAGGTTGAAAAGTATTCCTTTTATCAAATTTATATAGATGGTTAGCAGGGGAAGGGTCCAGATTTGTACTCCTTTTTGAATTTCATAGAGCTAATGGAATTCTAAGACTTTCTTTTTTGTCTTTGTTCTCTTGTATTTGGGTGATATCCCATGATACCTTTTTAATATATTCTACTTTAATAATAATAATAAGGTTGTCATGTTTGTTTTCCGTTTATTCTTGTGCACCCCGTTCTGTTTTGATCAATGCACTTGCTATCATGTTTATCTCTCCACTCTACATGTGAGAGAGGGTTGCATGTGAGGGAGACTGCTAAGTTAACTTGCTATACATTATTAGGTCTATTTCCTAACAGTTTCAGCTTTTGGAACAATGGTGACTTAATATGGTATCAAAGTCAAATGTTAAGAGGACATATCCACCCTCTCATCTTGAGTCTCTCGTTTCTCGGTTATGCACCATTATCTAGATCTTCTTGTATTTGGTGTATTTGTCTTGTCTCTCCACATGCGATAAGAGATGCATGTAAGAGGAATGTTGAAATATATTCTATGTCGATAAATCAAGCTTTCTCAATCAATATAAGATCCTAATCAACATTTACACTCATTGCCAATTAGTTTTGAGTTGGATACTTTAACCTATACTGCAACCATAGAAATAATAAAATTAACCAACATATCAAGCAATAGAAAACATAAACTTGGGTAGTATGGAATTGGGATTTACAATCCAATAACGTTCTACGACAGAATGGCAAGAACCTACAGGGGATTTTCCATAGGATCGAGATCAATTTGGCCAAAATGAATCATAAAATCGTGGGATGGTAAGATCCGAACTGAGATTTTAACAAATATGGAACACGGAAGAAACAAGAAGTACATAAAATGAATTTGGATCACAGAATTGAAGAAGCAAACTCAGTACCCAGTCTTTTCTAATGCAATTTTTCATCTCCTCAATTTTGACCTCTTTTGCCTGTCCTGGAGGTAGCCCATCAGGTACAACCCTCTCAATCACAACCTAGATATCATTTGAATAATCAGGATTTGACCTCCAATTAAGTAAAGTAAATAATATTCAGCATATCAAAATTATAATGGACACGTTATGGTAACCAACCCCCTTTACAGACTGCCTGCTAAAACCTTTTTGCTTCTGATTGGATGTGCAAGTTGTCCCCTTCAAAATTTTCAGATCTTGAGACTCCTCTGGCTCCAAAAAGGTTTCACCTCCAGGTTCCATGCTAGGCTGAAAACAAAGCAAATTTAATAGGAATATTGGTAAATTTTGCCAGCCTGGTCCCAGCATATCTATCAATTAATAATTTCCTCAAGCATTATGAAGCACTGTTAACGGCCATAACCATGTTTATCCCTGTTAAATGGTAGATCTGTTAAGGTAATACCAAAAGAGGCTTCTTTTTTCCTATTGCAGGCAGACACAAATGAAGCTTTTGATGTACCTCTCTCCAAAAAAGCAGCAGATTGGAAGTGGTCTCACTAATTATTACTTTTTAAATGTTTAACCAAACACTCAGAATATCACTTATTCAATTAGTACATAATTCTGCTAGAATGCGAACTCACCATTAAATTTGAATATTTGATGTGTAATATAGGCCATTCTATAAACAAACAGAAGCACAACGAAAAAAGCTTATAACTTGAGGATAGTGTGAACTAACATTGCTAACAGAGTCAACAATCATTTTCTTTTCTTGGTATTTGCAGCTTTTGCTCTGTACAGTTCTGAGATATTCGGACACCTTTGGCTTTGAGTAGAATTTGCTTCCAGTTAGTGGATCAATATAGCACTGCAACAAACCAGAAATGAACAAGAGCGTCAAGAAAAATATTTATTAGCAGAATCAAATAACTAATATGATATTCATCTAAGCTCTTGAGGGCACAAATATATTTCATTATCAAAATTTTCAATTTGCTGAAAGATGTAGAACAATGTTTAATGAGGATCTCCCCTAATTTGGAATGTGGCACATTAACCAAAAGTGCACATTATTGCACATCATATACATGCATTGGTATCCAGCAAAAAATGCTTGTGATAATAGAAGTTGCAGGTGCAACACAGAGAACAACTCTGCATCCTTGTTTCTGCAAAATCATTATCTATAGCAGATGCCACCCACAAAAGCAGCCCAATGACAACTAGACTAGAAAAACCTGTACCATTGAAAGCCAAAGCAAAATGAAGAAGGGCAGAAAACATAAAGGTCAGTATCCATAAAGGTTACAAGACTGGTTTCTTTTGGTACCTTGTATTTTCCTCCGCTCTTTCTAGTTTTCAATTCCATTATCCATCCATGAGGTAACCATTCAGGGGTTTCATTCATTTCCATTGCCAGCTGTCAACAAGATATATAGCCAATCAAAGAAAACGTAGAAACATAAGCAAGAGAAAGATCCAAATGAAAAAACAATGTTCCAATTTTAAACTCACTGGCATTATATTGTTTTTTGAACTCATCTTGTTATGTTCACTTTCTTGCTGAGGTTTGCTGGAGTAACTTTGTCCCATTTCAACATATCGAATGATGTCATTCCTGGAATAAAACTTCTTTCCAGTTTCCTTGTTGGTGTAGTACTACAAAAGCAGATACAACACGAGGATTATAGTAAGGAGGAAAAAACCCACAATTTGCAATCATAATTAATCAATAATTATTACATGTATCCTTCATCTATCTTTGACATATCTTGTCCTCAAATAGAATGTATGTTAGTAACTTTTTATTATAGTATTTTGATTTTCATGTACTTGATAAATCAGTTGATGGCTCCTAAATTTTTTTCTAGCAACAAATTAAAGTCTATTGGGCCAACTAATGACGTACCATTTGTGTGACGAAGAAAAATTAATACATGTACCATGCATTCTGACTAATTTGACACTGTTGATCATATTATCACTAATTAAGCATAGGCATCAGCAAACTAGTCTATAGAACTTTCCATGTACATTGTTGTCTTAGCCTTTGTTTGGGAGGACAATATGAAAAGGGGAGGGGGCGAGGGAAGGAGAGGGAATGACAGAGGGGAGGTGAAAAGATTAACCTTGTTTAGGAGATGAAGGAATGAAGGTGACTAATTTATTTCCATTCACCTCAATAAGGCAAGCTTTCTCTCTCTCCCAATTTGGGATGAAATTGGCACAAAAGGGTCTTTGGTATTTTTCATTATTTCCACAAATGCCCACCATTATTTCCAGAAATAACCATTTCACCTCCATTACCCTTCACATCTCTCCCAAGCAAGAAAAATTAATTAACCTTCCTTGCCCTCCCTTCCCTTTCATTTTCTTTAATTCCCTTCTCTTCCCCTCCCACTCTCCCAAACAAAGGCTTACTGTACAAGTGATGTGAATTTTTAGGTCGTTTGACCTGTGTTTTAACCTTACAATATCCAACACGGAGTTGCAATTAGAGAACTAAGGAGGTCTGCCTGTATGAAGTGAGAAAAACAGTTATCCATCCCACCATTTCTGACATGAGCTCAGCCACAATTTAATCATAAGAATGCTTTTGTCTCTTAATGCATCTCTTGATTCAGTTATCTTTTGAAGTTTATTCTATATGCTGCATCATATTCTTCTTGCTGGAACTTCATTATGTGCAAACTAACCAATATGTAAGATGAAGAAATTGAAATGTCATTTGATTGTGAAAGGCCAAGTCAAGCTGCAACTTGTATTAGAGAAATTGCTATCACCCACAACATAAACCTTTTCAACACGCATCATAAAAACAATCCAAGTTGGAGCTAAAGACTCGAGAACCACTACTTTAGCAGCTTGACCAGCTTCCAAGCTTTTGGAAAAGTACCTCAAACCAGTACTGATTTATGAAATCGCTCCATGAACAAGTGTTGAGCAAGCAGCTAGTGATTTTAAAGGAAACAAAGTTTTTGACTTTTGAAATGTAAAAAAATATACACCATAAAAGACAGATAGGAAGATCTCAAATCAGAATAATCTTTCATGTTATTGTCGTACAAAAACAATATAAATGGCCACACAACCTACACCAGCAGTGTGGTCATATGAAGGGGTTGATTCAAGCTGTTGGGTAGTTTTAAGCCTATCTCAATCCCAAAAGCTAGCTTGTAGGGTAAGGCTTTCCCTTATGTGGGAACACCCAAACAATCTTGTCCTTCACACACCAAGACCTGGGTCGGAGGGAGCGATAAACTACTTCTCTCTATGGGCTGAGATTAATAGTAAACATGAGCTCTTATACCAAACAATACAGGTGTTGGGTGGTCTTGGGCTTATATTTATCTCAAAAACTAGCCTACAAGGTGAGGATTTTTTTCGCATTTATATACTGACCACCAGCCACATCCACAGCTGACATGAGAACACCGCAACACAAGCCACTCATTAAGCAGATACCATAGCATCCAGGAACACACACTAACCCAAAATTTCCAAAAATGTAACTTTCCTCAGTTGTGCACTACACTAATTACTCGTCCCCATCTTCAAAATCAATCTATTAAGCAAAAATAAAAACGAAAAGAAGAAAAAAAAAAAAAAACAGAAACAAAGAAAGAATTAAAGATGCAACAATGAACACATTTCCACAGCATGCAGCCGAGTATACTTCAATCATAGTACCCCTACCAATAAAAGTAAAAGGTCACACTAAACAACCCAAGAAACCAGAACCGAAATTATCAGATCAAAGTGGTCAACTCCCCGACCATCAATTTCAATAACTTGCTTTCGATTCCTGCAATTTCAATTCAATAATCTAGCCGAAGCGAGAGAGAGAAAAAAAAAAAAAAAAACTAAATTCGCGAAAGACTAGCGATATGACCTCAATAAATTACGAAACCTTGATTTTCCGGCCGTTCCTGACTTTGACGTCCACCTTCCAGCCGGCAGGAAGCCAGTCTGGGGAATCTCCGGCCACCATTTCGCGGGAATCTGACGATTCCGGTGGCTAATAACCGGAAAAGGATATACTTTTATGCGACGAACAACCCATATGAGATCTCAATTTTCTCTCCACAGTGGCGTTGGCTTAGGTCACGCTTTCGCATAGTCGTTTGGTTGGGGGTTTTCAACTCTTGGACCAAAACATATATATATATGTATATAACGTTAGTAGTGACGTCGCTTGTTCACATATTTTTAATAATTTTTTTTTAACAAGCACGATAATCTTCTTTTACCAAAAATTTATTATATTAACAAAAACCCCGACCATAAAAAGAAGCCAACCAGGGTATGTTTGGAGGAATAAAAAATATTAAAAAATATTAAAAAAATTTTAAAACATTTTGCATTTTTTATATTTTTTGAAATTTTTATAAATTTATATATATATCTATATATCTAACAAATTTTTATAAACTCTTAAAATTTTTTACAAATCCTAATAACATTTCACAATTTTCAATAACTTTTTTACAAATTTTAAAATTTTTTTAACCACTTACATTAAATTCTAACACAAACTCAATCTGATAAAATTAAAAAAATTGTTCGAATGGTTTCTCTCTCCAAAAAATTGATGCAAAAGTCAAAAGGTGAATACAAAGCTGTTCTGATAAAACAAAAAAATCGTTTGGACTGTTTTTCTCTCTAAAAAACTAACAGAAAAGTAAAAAAATTTAACTATTCATCTTCGAAAACACGTGATTTGGTGGCTGCACTCTAAACATCAAAAAAAATTTCAAACTACATTTTTTTGCTGTTATCATATTATTTTTCACCACACAAAATGAACCCCATATGTGATGTTAGATTGACGACAGCGAACTCAGGACTTAAGTCAACTATTTAAATTTATTTATATTATGTTTAATTAAAAATATATAAATAAACTTAAACCATCAAATTTTAATTTAACCATCTAAACACATAATATCAACCTCTAAATCCAACTATATTTGCATAAAAGACAATCGAGCTAGATGCTATTCCACTCTTATAATCTTTTACGTATTCAATATAATGAATGCATGAATTAGTTGGTCATGATATCTCATTCTCCATTCATGAATATGTTTGAACTTGAGAAGTCTTTCCCCAACTTTTATAGATATATATTTTGCCTCTTTGCAATTAAAATAATATATATATATATTAAATAAACATAAAAACCAAACAAATTATAAATTTCAAGTCTCCAAGTGTTCCTAATATAATTAGGACTCCTAATAAAATTGGACCTTCCTAAATAATTGCAAGTTAAATAAAATTCTATTTTAATTACAATTCTATTTAATAAATCCTAACAGTAACAATGTCATTTTCTGGGACTTTGGTAAACGAGATGCAGGAGGTGCAGTGCAAATGTAATGCATGGACTGAAGTTTCAACATGAACAGCTATGATTTAATCAACATTCGTCAATTCAATTAATAGTATTTGTTAACTCAGTCAAATTTATTGTGATCAAATCATGACAGTTGACATTCAAACTTCAATCCCTGCATGCATTGCAACCCCCTACATCCCTGTAGTAAACTTCTTCTTTTGGTTGCCAAATCATGTCGAATTTGGTGTTCTTTGATGTTGAGCAACATTATTTTGGTCAAATGACTTAGTTGCAGTACAGGCGATGGAAGTTTTTTAAGTTAATTTAAACAGCAGCAACTACAAGAGAAGTGCCAGTCAGCCCTTACAAGCATATATATTACAAGAAAAAGCAGAGTCCGGCAAGGCAACTACGACAAAGCAAAAACTCTCCTGTCCCAGCAGTTTAAACGTTCACAGATGATACACAAAACTTCTTAAACAACATATATAAAAGCTACAAATCCGACCCTCCCTCCTTTAACTTTTTTAACTGGCGTGTAAACAGGCTAAGCATCAAACACATTGTCAAGGGTCCCCGGAGGCGTTTTGGCTCCGCTTCCACCAGACTTTCTAGCTGCATCTCTTAGAACTCGTTCATTTAATGCCAAGTTGATCGGCATCTCGGGTTCATGACCTGAAATTCGCTTCGAAGAGCGACGAGGCAGACTAAGCGCCTTGTTCTTCTTGGATTTGCTGGAGTTGATCTGCATTTTTTCATTGTCATTCTTTGATGCCAATTTCTCCTCCTGCACCATCTCTGTTTTAGTGCACTCTTCAATCACATCGTCGACCGAATGCTTGCTTTCCAGAGTCATAGCTGTGGGAGCTGAACTAATGATGGAATCAGCAGACAAACTCGGGCATTGCCTTTTCCGTGGGCCCTCAGCCTCTGTTGTTTCTAAGGTGCACGTGAAACTGTCTTCTGTACCTGCAGCAGGAAATTCTATATGAGAAACAAGATATAACAATTTTGGCCACCCACCCACTTCTATTGACATCCATTTTTCTTTTTTTTGACTAGGCTAATCACTGGAATGACTCGTTATGAGTATCATTCGCTGATCTCTTACCTGCAAAAAGTTGTCTTCTAGTTGTATGGTCGCCTAAGTTCTGCATTTTAGCTGCAGACGGAAGCTATTGACAGGCAAAAACAGAAAGAGAGATTCTCAAACGGTTAGAACTTTCCAATCCATCTAATGCCTCAACAACTCAGTGATACTAGAAAGTAACACAAATTGAATTATAAAGAGGTTGCACCTTCCATATGGTAATGGCTGCAATAAATGACACATCAGGCCATAAGCTGGCATTGGTTCTCTCTAAAGATTAACAAGCTGGTTCTGCTTCTCTCAAAAGATTCTCTCAAAAGATTAACAAACAAATTGGAAACAAAGACTTTAAGTCTCAAACAGGGGTATTTCTCTACTTTCAAAAGAATTGGGGGAGGTATGCTCATAATTGACAACACAGTAATGATTAAAGAAATGAAAAAAAAGAGATAAGCAGCCAGACATCAAATGTACTGTTTCCAACACAACAGAGGAGCTTGAAGCAGGGCCAGTGAAGTGTTATGTATTGATCATTCGGATGCAAATGGCCATTGTTGCTAATATTTTAAAGACCAACCTCAAGGAAGCATTCGTATATATGGATTTGAAATTATTGATGGAGAAAAACTCAAAAATAAATTTGACATAGAGTTCAAATTACAACTGGAGTGGAAACAAAAATGTAAAAGTAGTTATTTGACAACTGGAGTTGAAACAATAACGTAAAAGTAGTTATTTGACAACCTTAATATTAATAATTCAAGCCTTTCCAACAATTCTGAATTTGGACTGATATTCATATGTTCAGTGACATTTAAACTCCTAGTTTAATCAGCACTTCAAAAAATGTGCCCACTGTTGCACAATTCCAAACAACAGTTACCAGTGATAGCTTTGCTTGCAAGTCAAGACCAACAAAGAAATTACAACTGAAATACTATAGTGACCTGGCAAATATAGAAACGACGACAAAACAACTGTAAACTGGGACACCAAGCAAGATGTACACTTACAGATGCCTCTCCATTTAGAAATCCCACTTCGTCTCTTTTCTTTGGTTTGATAGCGCAACTTGTAAGTTCTCCACTTTCTAGATAGCGCAAAGCATCTTTTTGGGAGCGGAATACATAGCGACTTACGGGATCCGTGTAAAACTGTAGTAGTTAGACATCGAAAAATATTTATAAATACTTTCAAACTCTGAAGGACAGCAAGTATAGAGCTCAGAAATTCATACTATTTGACAATGCAATCAAAGCAAGTTGTGTGAAAATGCACTATCTATACCAACACGTAGCACAAGTGTTGAGGGAGCGAGAAGGTAGAAAACATGAACAATACAAGATTGAATTTGGATCAAAGTTTGAAAGCAAAGATTGATTACCGGATCTTTTCTGATCCGATTTGACATCATTTCAATTTTGATCTCTTTTGTCCACCCTGGAGGTAGCCCATCAGGTGTAACCGTCACAATCACAACCTTGATATCACTAGAAGAATCAGAGTTTGGCCTCTAATTAAGGAAACAAAATAACAAGCAATATAGGAACATTATCGAACCAACCTCTTTATCAGATTGCTTCCTCTTTTCTTGCTTCAAAATGGATGTGGAAATTGCCTTCTTCAAAGTTTTCACGTCTTGAGACCCCTCCGGGGCAATAGAGGTATCACCTCCTGCTTGTCCACTAATGCTTAACTGGAAACAAAGAAAATTTAATAGGAATATTGGTAAAAAGTGTTAACATGTGTCAATCTAGTTACCCAGCATAATCACAATTAGGAATTTCCTCAAATATAATGAAAAACTAATTTATGAAATTGAAATATTCAAAATTATTTGCTGTTAGAAGGTAGATTTTGTTATGGTGATGCGAAAGGAGGATTTTTTAATTTATTTTATTTATTTACTTTTATTCTTGTAGGCAGATCAAATGAAGCTTCTGGTGGAGATATCTTCAACAAGGGGCATTTCTTCATCCTCTAGCCACTCCAGATGCAGAAAATATTTAGCTTATAATTGGCCTACATATTAATGTTTGGAGAATGAAAAGATAACAAGCCAGGAGTCAAATGTAATGTTCTAATACAATAGAGCAGCTTCAAGCAGGGGCAGTGAAATTACTAAAAGATCATATGGCTTTATTGCCAACAGTTTAAAGACCAATCTCAAGACATATAGTGGTAGCAAAATTGTTTTATGTTTCCTCTTGAATTCGACAAGGATTTTAAGGCCCCTCTCTTCAACTGTGCAGCCCTGTATACATTTGGCTTTGTGCATAATATACATGACATGATAATCTTTAAATCATCAGCACACCCATTAATAAAATCCAAAAACATTCCTAATTTTGACACCACAAATATATAAACTTTCATAGGGAATAACATCTTTAGAGATACAGCATTGATACATACTCTAAAAAGCTTGCCATGGCATTTTGCAGCTGTATATATATTTTTATAGTATTAAAAATGTAATTTTACTTCAAAAAGCTATTTGGGTGAAATCCCTAGATGCCTTCTTTCCAACAAAGTTTATATAATTACCAGAAAAACAAAAAAGTTACTTCACAACAATCTCGTTTGAGGTGACCTTTGCTTTATACCATATCATTCCAACAATTTAGAAATTCACAAGAAATTCATAACCTCGCTGACTTTTACACTCCACAGTTTCCCTAGTACTACAACAAATGTGCTCCATAATGCCAAAACAACACTGGTCCTAGTTTTGAATGCAAGTTTAGTATGACAGATAAATTAAAAATGAAATACTAAAGGGAATAGAAAAATATAGAAAAAATGACAACTGTAAACTCGAACTCCGAGCAAGATGTACACTTACTTTAGTCTCTCCATTTAAAAATCCCAGTTCGTCCCTTTTCTTTGGTTTGATAGCACAGCAACTAAAATCTCCAGTTTCCAGATAGCGCAAAGCGTCTTTTTGAGAGCGGAATACATATCCACTCACCGGATCCGTGTAGTACTGTAGTAATTAGATATCCATCAAAATTTATAATATGAGAAAATATAAATAATAAGGCTGTCCCTCTCTCCAATAGCTTAAGCTTTTAGGGAGACGGTGGCTAATGTTTAGCAATTTATCTAATCTCAAACTCTGAAGAACAAGACGTAAATAGCACAGAAAGACCGAGTATTTAACAATGCGACCACAGCAAGTTTGGCAAAGATGCACTATCTATACCAACAGGAGGAGCACATGTGCAGGGAGGGAGAATAGATAGGGGAAATGAACAATGCAAAACTGAATATGGATCTGAGTATGTAAGAAGAGACACAGTACTGGGTCTTGTCTTGTCCGATTTCCCTTCTTTTCAAATTTGATTTCTTTTGTCCACCCTGGAGGTAGCCTATCAGGTGTAACCGTCAGAATCACAACCTGCATATCACTCGAAGAATCAGAGTCTGACCTCAAATTAAGAAACTTATAGAATATGCAATATAAAATTGTAATGGGCATATTATGGAACCAACCTCTTTTACAAACTTCTTGCCAAGGTCTTTCTGATTCTGTTCGGATGTGCAAGCTGTTGCACTCAAAGTTTTCAGATCTTGAGCCTCCTCTAGCTTCAAAGAGGTTATGCCTCCAGTTAATTCAACCATGCTAGGCTGAAAACAAAGCAAATTTAATAGGAATATTGGTAAAATGTGTCAACCTTGTCATCCACAGCTTATACAGCAATTACAACTAATTTCCACAAACATTATGAAGCACTAATTTCTTAATGGTCATAATCGTGTTTTTTTCCCAGTTAGAAGGTAGATATTGTTAAGGTACTACCAAAAGATGCTTCTTTTTCGCTCTTCCAGGCAGAAGTATATGAATTTCTGATGGGTATATCTTCAACTAGTGCATTCGTTCATCTTCTAGCCACTCCAGATTGGAAAGCAAGTAGCTTCTAATTGGCTAACATACTAATGCTTAGATAATGAAAAGGTCGTCAAAAATTGTCAGAAATATAGAAATAGATAGATTTTAGTCCTTCGCTTGTTATTCCTTATTTGCATAGAATTGCAATGCTTTCCTAATTTATAATGGACTCCTACAAGTATAACTATATGCATAGATTGTGTGTAAAACCATTCATTCAATCCTTGTTTTTTTTATCGTGCTATCAGAGCCGAGATTCTAAAATCTCTATTGTCTTTGTTTGGGTTCTTGTATCTATATTAAAAAAAACCCTAAACTCTATTGTTTGTGGGCCTGTATCAACATCAAGAACATCTAATCTGAGTCTTTGAAAATACCAAAGGCCTCATTGGGTTAGGCGATCCCATCAAAAAGCGGCAAGTTGACATCAATAAATTAAGACCAGATCCCGTGAATTTGAATTTGACAGAAGTTGGTTGGGTGCAATGAAAATGCTTTGATTTTTCTTGATGGTAAGGAGCCTACCAAGAAGAAGGATTCTGTAGATCTCGCGAAAGACTTTTAACATAGTAGACGAAGGTCATGTTAGATTCTCTAATGTGGAGAATCTAAAGAGCAGAGGCATGAGATTTTTCTGTTGAAGGAGGAATTGAAGTGTGTCTATGGATGCTTATGGCATTTCTCTGGTGGTCAATAGCGGTGAGGAGTAGCAAAACAGAGCTAGAAAGGCAACAGATGGCTTATAATTAGGGGACTTGACAATAAAGCAGAGAAGTAACTTACCATCAATGTGGAAAAGGGTAGGGCAAAGATGTATATCTTTGTCTCGGATTTGACTAGGGTCTTGAGTGAAATGAGGGGTTTAGGGTTTATGGGTCCACAAAGGCAGAATAACTTTTAGAAAAGTGGTTGAGATCTTTGGGTGGTTGGAGAAGCATTGCCATTTGTGCTGACCATGAAAATCTTAGACTCTAATATCGAGGTAATTTTTGGCCAAAAGGAATATAAGAAGTGGTTTTCTGGGAGATGTTTGGTAGGCTTCTTTGTGGGATGGAAGGAGGTGGTACCAGAGTCGAAAGCAATGAAAATGTGTGCTGAGAAGCAATGGAAAGTAATGGCAGGACTGGAAGGGAAGCACTTCAATAATGCCAGTTTTTTATTTGTCTTACCATCGAATAAGAATGTGGGGGGTGGGGGGGCAGCAATAGCCAGTGGTTGTTTGGGGATATGAAAATGAAGCTTCCAGTAGAAATATCTTCAACAAGGGACATTTCTTCATCCTCTAGCCACTCAAGATGCAGAAAACAAGTAGCTTATAATTAGCCTAGAAATTAATGTTTGGAGAATGAAAATATAACAAGCAGCCGGGGGTCAAATGTAATGTTCTAATACAATAAAGCAGCTTCAAACAGGGCTAGTGAAGTCATTAAAAGATCATACGGCTTTATTGCCAACATTTTAAAAACCAACTTTAAGAAGTATAGGGGTAGCAAAATTGATTTATGATTTCCTCTTGAAATGTACAAGGATGTTTAGGCCCCTGTTTTCAACTGTGCAGCCCTGTATGCATGTGGTTTTGTGCATACTGCATGTCTAATAGTACACCTGACATGACAATCTTTAAATCATCGAAGCACACCTACTAATAAAATCCAAAAACTTTTCCTAATTTTTCTTTTGGTTATGTAAATTTTTTTTTTTGGTGGATGTGAAAATTTCCTAATTTGGACACTACAAATGCATAAACTTTCAAAGGGAATAACATCTGTACCGATACAGCATTAATACATACTGCAAAATGTTTATCACAGCATTTTGCAGCTGTATTTATATTTTTATAGTATTATCAATGCAATTTACATCGAAAGGCTATCTGGTGGTATCCCCTTGATGCCTTTTCTCTAATAAACTTTATATCATTATCAGAAAAACAACAAAGTTACTTCAAAGCAATCTCGTTTGAAGTGACCTTTGTTTTACCACATCATTCCAACAACTTAGAATTTCACAAGGAATTCATATGCTCACCAACATTTATATTCTGTATTTTCCCTAGTACTACAACAAATGAGCTCCATAATGCCAAAACAACACTGGTCCTAGCTTTCAATGCAAAGTATGACAGAGAAATTACGAGTGAAATACTGAAGGGAATAGAAACGTATAGAAAAGATGACAACTGTAACTCGAACACTGAGAAAAATGTACACTTACTTTAGTCTCTCCATTTAAAAATCCCATTTCATCCCTTTTCTTTGGTTTGATAGCACAGCAACTAAAATCTCCATTTTCCAGATAGCGCAAAGCGTCTTTTCGAGAGTAGAATACATAACCACTCACCGGATCCGTGTAGTACTGTAGTAATTAGATATCCATCAACATTAATATTGTGAAAGAATATAAACAATAAGGTTGTCCCTCTCTCCAATGGCTTAAGCTTTTAGTGAGATGGTGACTAACAGTTTAGCAATTTATCTACCTTCAAACTCTGAAGAACAAGAAGTATATAGCACTGAAAGATCGAGTATTTGACAATGCAACCAAACCATGTTGGGCAAAGATGCACTATCTATACCAACAGAAGGAGCACATGTGCAGGGAGGGAGAAAAAATAGGGGAAATGAACAATATAAAATTGAATATGGATCTGTGTATGTAAGAAGAGATACAGTACTGGGTCTTGTCTTGTCCGATTTCCCTTCTTTTCAAATTTGATTTCTTTTGTCCACCCTGAAGGTAGCCCATCAGGTGTAACCGTCAGAATCACAACCTACATATCACTCGAAGAATCAGAGTTTGACCTCAGATTAAGAAACTTAAATAATAAAAAAATATAAAATTGTAATGGGCATGTGATGGAACCAACCTCTTTTACAGACTCCTTGCCAAGGTCTTGCTGTTTCTGTTTGGATGTGCAATTTGTTTCACTCAAAGTTTTCAGATCTTGAGCCTCCTCTAGCTTCAAAGGGGTTACGCCTCCAGTTAATTCACCAATGCTGGGCTGAAAACAAAGCAACATTAATAGGAATACTGGTAAAATGCGTCAACCTGGTCATCCACAGCATATACAACAATTACAACTAATTTGCACAAACATTATGAAGCACTAATTTCTTAATGGTCATAATCGTGTTTTTTTCCCAGTTAGAAGGTAGATTTTGTTAAGGAAACACCAAAAGATGCTTCTTTTTTTCTTTTTTACTCTTCCAGGTGGAAATATATGAATTTCTGATGGGTATATCTTCAACAAGGTGCATTTGTTCATCTTCCAGCCACTCCAGATCCAGAAAGCAAGTAGCTTATAATTGGTTAACATACTAATGCTTAGAAAAATGAAAAGATTGTCAGAAATAGAGAAATAATAGATTTCCTTAGTTTTGTAGAATTGCAATGCTTTCCTAATTTACAATGGACTTCTACAAGTATAACTACATGAATATATTGGGTGTAAAACCATTCATTCAATCCTTGTTTCATGACATGGTATCAGAGCAAAGATTCTAAAGTCTCTGTTACCTTTGTTTGGACTCTTGTATATGTATCAAAAAACCTCAACTCTATTGTTTCTGTGTCTATATCAACATCAAGAACATCTAATCCGAGCCATTGAAAAAACCAAAGGCTTGTTACTCAGACTCTTCATTTTAGGGAGAAGTACTCGTGTCGACATGACATGACACTGACATGGGTGTAGGATCCATGTTTGATATGATAAAAATTCAGTAGATGAAGATTGGGTTGAAGAAATCTTTTAAACAACATGTGACTTCAAACTCTCTTGATCTTTCATTATATAAAAGAATAAAAATACCAACTTAGCTTTTATAATTTACTTCATGAGTAAATATTTATTTTTTGGTTCATTTTTATCTTATGATTATCATTGGCTTATGATACAGTGCTGTTACAACACTTAAAAAAAAACAAAGAATACATCTATATTCTCCTTATTTGTATATATTATTATAAATTACACTTATACATATAATGTTGCTTTACATGTCATATCCTTATAACTGTATCTAAAATTTGGACATTTTTTTAACCAAGTCCTCGTATATAAATAATTAGTGAATCTAACATCCAAATACGTACTCAAGCTCGACACTTGCACCTGAGTCTGAGCAACATAGCCAAAGGCCTCATTGGAGCTAAGTGACAATTAAAAGAGCAAGTTGACATCAATAAATTAAGACCAAGTCCCATGAATTTGAATTTGAGAGAATCTGGTTGGGTGCAAATAACTTAATTTTAATTTTCTTGAAGGCGAGGAGCCAACCAAGGAGGATTCTACAAATCTTACGGAAGATTTTTGACATATCAAACGAAGGTGATGATAAATTCTCTACTGTTGAAAGATCAAGAGAGTATAGGTACGAGATTTTGGTATTGACGGAGGAATTGGAGTGGATTTGTGGGTGCCTACGGCATTTCTCCAGTGGTCAGTGGAGGCGAATGGTAGCAAAGCAAAGCTGGAAAGGCAACGGCTGGCTTATAATTAGGGGTCTCGATAACAACGCAAGGAAGTAACTTACCATCAATGTGAAAAAGTGTAGGGCGACGATGTATATCTTCATCCCAGATTTCGATAAGGATCTTGAGTGAATAAGGGGTTTAGATCTTCTGCGTATAAAGGTAGGAGAACTTTTAGAGAAGTGGTTGAGATCTTTGGGTGGTTGGAGAAGCATCGCCATATTGCCAACGATGAAAATCTTAGACTGTGATATCAAGGTAATTTTTGGTGAAAAGGAATTTAGGAAGTGAATTTTTAGGAGATGTTTGGTAGGCTTCTTGGTGAGATGGAGAAAGATGGTGCCAAAGACGAAAGTGATGAAAATGTAGGTCGAGAAGCAACAAAAAGTAATGGAAGTAATGGCTGGACTGGAGGGGAAGGACCTCAATAATGCCAATTTCTTTTTGTCTTACCATCAGAGAAGAAAGGATGGAGGGTTAGCAACGGTTGGCGGTGGTTTGGGGAATCCTAGTCTAACTGAAACAGTGGAAGCCTATAAGGTGTTGTTACTGATCAAAATAGAAGCCAGAAGAATATATATTTCAGCTATGGGGGTTACTTATCCACATATGGTCGAAGGAAAAATTCAAAGCCATAGGGGATGAAAGAGGGGGCATCTTAGTGTTAATTCACCAAATGTCACAAAAGCATAAACTGTTAGGAAATGGACCTAACAATATATATCAAGTTATTTCAACACTCCTCTTCACATGCAAACCCCAATTTGCACGTGGAGTAAAGATAAGTAAACTAAATTGAATAAGGTGCGCCAGTACAAACAAATAAAGCGCACAATAATAAACAGGGAATAACAAGATTCGAACCCAGGATCTCTTCGAACTAAAGCTCTGATACTATGTTAAGTCACCAATTATCCCAAAAGCTTAAACTTTTAGGATATGGGCCTAACAGTATATCAAGCTATTCCAATACTTAGGGGTTAATAAAGAGATGAGAAAGCAAATCATCTGATGTGGGCTCAAATTTGTGTTTGGGGCCTTGGATTGAAGATTTTGGTAATCATAAAATTGGAGAGGAGGAATTTTAGATTCACAGTATCAATTAGTCAGAAGCAAAACTTGGGAAAATTGTCTGTAGTATAATTTAAGTAAAGACATAGATTAAGGTAGCAAAGGATTCAAGGATGGTGGTGATTTTAATTCATGGTCACATGGCATGGCAAAAATGGGTGAGGAACTGCTGTATTCAAACAATTTTGAATGGAATAGGCAACATGTGCACTCTTTTTTTGAGACACATGGCAAGGAAGAAAGTTCCGAAGGAGGGCTGATGGAAACTAGGATGGGCAGTAAGCTTAGCTTGGATAGGCTTAGGGAGGCCCAAGGGACAATGTAAAAGGCTCGAGTGGAGGATTATTTAGAATTCTGTGGAACCTTAAATTGCAGTTTTGTGTACTCATCTAGACATTTGTAAGGAGATTGGAAAATATGTTCGACTATTGTATTCCATGATCTCAGTCGCATTTACAATTTATCTTGCAATTCCTTAAAGCTATAATGGTTTGCAAAATCTATTAGTCAATATTTTGCCTCTCTAAAGTGAATATATGAGAAATTGAAGTCACTTCAACCACCATTTGTCGATATTAATGAGAAGCAGAAAAAAGTAAGAAGATGGTTGTCCATAAGTTTCTTGTTGTTCTTGAGGCTGAGTTTGAACCAATTAAGACCCATATACTCAAAGGAGCTACCTTTCCTTCATTTCCTAATACTCTCTAGTTCTACTTGTTTCTTCTTAGGACTCACCTTAAGATAATTCATATTCCACTTCCTCAACACTTACTAGTACAAACAAAAGTGCCTCCAATTACTAATAGTCGTGGAAATTGACAAAATCATGGCAAAACAATCGGAGAACGTGGTGGTTAAGGTAGGGAGTCTTACCCTAAGTATGCGCATTATGAGAAAGTGGGACATTTCTGTAAGAAGTGCCAAGTCCTGTACAGTAACCCAACTCGTATGGCACATGCAACTATCACTTATACATCTACAAATGAGCCTTGTAGCAATAAGACTGTTTCACCTTCATTAGTAATTATTTATGGCAAAGAGTACTCAAAGTTTTTTCAGTTTTAAGCACCTCAACAGGGAAATCTTTCTATTACATCTATTGCTTGTTAAGCTAATCCTATTATTTGCCTATCTACTTATCCTCCAACACATTGGATTCTAGATTGAGGTGTTTTAGACCAGATGTGTAGAACACCCATACTATTTGCTAACATCCCGTATTCATCTATCATCTAACATGTTACTACAGATAATGGTTACACTAATCCAGTTGTTGCCATGGGTCTAATTTATCCATTCCCATCCTTAACTTTGTTGTCTATCTTATTTGTACCTTTATACATGTGTAGTCTTATGTTTATCATTAAGCCTTACTAAGTAACTACATTATTTAGTAACTTCCCTATTTCTATTATTAGGTAGGATATGAAAACAAAGGAGAGCATTGGTGGTCGGCATGAAACAATGGGGATCTACTTCCTTGACGCACTATTTGTGTAACATTCTATAGCATTTTCTGCACTTGCTTCTTCACTGTAAATCCATTGCCACCTCGGTCATCTTTCTCTTGTTAGGTTAGCATTAGTTACAATTCTTAGATCATGAGAACTGTCAATTAGGAAATCGCAGTGAATGGATTTCGTCTTTGGGATGGATACCTCATTCAAGAAAACAAATTTGTATTAAATAGATTGTGTCTTCAGGATGGATGTCTCTATCAAGAAAATGAACTTTGTAGCCCTAGTATTTCTATTCATGACTTAATCATATTGAAGATTTGTGCTATAGGTGCCCTGGATATTTTGGATATAACAAAAAAAAATTGCGGATGTTGAGCGCCAAGTTTACTAGCCCAGCTTGAAAACTGAAGTGGTTAAAATAATTAGCCAATCTCACACATGTAATTTGGCCAAGTCAAAAGAAGCAAAACACTTGCCACCCCTTCCTATTCCCAGTTGTCTGGTCTGTGGCAAGAAGTAAGCATAGGCTTTATGTTAAGTATTCACTACACCTCTAGTTAGTATGATTCCGTTTTTGTTGTTGTGGACTGTTTTTCTAAAATGGCCCACTTCATTTCTTATAGTAAGGATTCTGATGCTTTCTAAGGTAGTTAGGACATTCTTTGATGATATTGTCAAGCTATATGGTCTTCATAAAACTATTGCAGCTGAAAGTTTGCTCTCCCTTCCATCCAAGTTTTTTCTTTTCTCCTTAACTTACTTCTTCTTGATTCCGCATTATAACATATGTACTGAAAAAGCATTAATATTTGTGTTGAAGAAAAATAAAAGATAAGAAATAATAAAATTTGGGAGAAGAACAAAAAGTTTACATCATGTCATATATCATAAAAGTTAAGGAGAGGCCTTTAAATAATAAGCTTACAATGAGAGAGATGTATGGTAATGATCTACATACCAAAATAAACCAAACTATTCACTAAAAACTAATATATAGAATATTTTAATATAAGTAATATATATATAAAGAATATTTCATAACTTAATATAAAATATTCTAACACCCCCTCAAACTCAATGTGATAAACTAACTTGAGTTTGGAAATAAGACAATTCTAAAAAACAGCTAAATCAAATAACAAAATAAGCCGTGAGTATAGAATTTAGAGATGTGTGGCTACTAGCGGTGACAAAGTTTTGACGGTGAGTTCCTAAAGAAATTTCGTTGCCACTGGTATAAGTGGTATGATTATTTTTCGAATTGAAGATTGAAAAATAACCAAACAGAATATATGGTGTGCACGGATGGAATAAGAAAGACAAAACTAAAAAACTTTGAAAGAAAATAGCAGCACTTTTCTCTCCAGATATTACAGCCAGAAAAAAAAGACCCACATCTATTGGGGTATAATAATCAATTTCATCAAGAACAATACTGTAAATACGATGGAAATATAATGTTGAGATTTCATCCTAAGTAAAAAAAATGTACTAAGACAATAAAATAAGAAGAACAAAGGTCAAAATCAAAATAAGAAAAGTCAAAAACCCAGTTTAGATTGTGAAAGAAAAAGATTTTATGGTGGTGAAAAAAAAGTGTAACAGAATGATGCTACACTAGAAAAATTAAAAATACGGAATATGGCTCTGATACCATGTTGAAATAAAAATAAAAGACAAGAAATAATAGAAATTGGGAGAAGAATATAAAGTCTGTATCTTGTCACACATCATAAAGGTTAAGGAGAGACCTTTAAATAGGCTTACAATGAGAGGTATGTATGGTAATGATCTACATACTAAAATAAACCTAACTACTTACTAAAAATTAATATATAGAATATTTTAATACGAGTAATATATATATGAAGAATATTTCATAACTTAATATAAAATATTTTAACAATTTGATACATGTAAAATGCTAATCACACAATTTTTGCAACTAAATTTGTCATATTAACTACGTAATTTTCTTTCAAAATTATTTTTTGTTTGAGGTAACCTTCGGTTTACCATGTGTTTTCAGCAATTTGGAACTTCATCAGATATTTATATGCATGGTGACATTTATACTCGGTTTAGCTAGTTCTTCAACGCATGTGTTACACAATGGCAAACAGTAGTCACCAATTGAAGCCTCAGATGCAAGTACAATAAACAGAGAAATTAAGATTGAAATATTGAAGTGAATTAACAAATATATAAAAAATGATAAAGCAGCTACAAACTAGAATACCAGCAAGATGTAAACTCACAGAAGTCTCTTTATTTAAAAATTCCACTTTTTCCTTTTTCTGTGGTTTGATAGCGCAACCATTAAGATCTATAGTTTCTAAATAGCGCAAAGCATCTTGTTGGGAATGGAATACATATCCACTTACAGGATCCATGTAGGGCTGTATTAATTAGATATACATCAATATTTATTAATTTATATATTTTTTTCAAATTCTGAAGGACAGCAATATAGAGAACTCAGAAAGATGTACTATTTATTTCATGGTGCATGCGTGGAGGGAGGGAGAAGAGAGAGGAAATGATTCAAATAAAAAAGACAAAATTGAATATGGATGAGAGTATGACGAAGGAGATTCAGTACTGAGTCCTTCCCGATCCAATTCCCCTTCCCAGTTTTGATCTCTGTTGTCCACCCCGGAGGCAGCCCATCAGGTGTTAGCCTCTCAATCACAACCTAGATATCACATAAGGAATCAGTGTTTGACCTCCAACTAAGGAAATAAATACCAAACATTACATTCAAATAATGTTGGATGTATTACAGAAACCAACCTCTTTTTCAGATTGCCTGTTAAATTCTTTTTGCCTCTGTTTGGGAGTGCAAATTGTCCCCTTCAATGTTTTCAGATCCCCAGGCACCTCTGGCATCACAGAGGCTTCAGCTCCACTTGATTCATCCATGTTAGGCTGAAGATCAATCATATTTAATAGGAATATTGGTAAAAAGTGTCAACCATGGTCTATTACTTAACCCAAAAAAAAAGTGTCAACCCTGGTCCCCAGAATATATGAAAATTATGAAGCACTAATTTCTTAATTGTCATCATCACATTTTTCCCTGTTAGATGATAAATTTTATCAAGGTAACATAAAAATAGAGGCTTCATTTTTTCCTGTTGGGGCAGATATAAATGAAACTTTAGGTGGAAATCTCTTAAAAAAGGTACCAGATTGGACCAATCTAGCAAATTATTAATACTTAAAAATTTAATCACACACTCATAATAGCACTTATTCACATAGCAAATGGTTCTCCTAGAATCAAGGTTGGACCTGATGAATGATTGACAGTTAAAAATAAGATATGTGATGTATAGTACAAAGGCCGTGCTATAAATCAATCTAAGCATAATGAAAAAAGATTATAACTCAAGGATATAGTGAACAAACATTGCTAATAGAGTCAACACTCATTTTCTTCTGCTGGGGTGGGAAGTTGTTGTCCAGTACAGCTCTGAGATATTTGAACACCTCTGGCTTTGAGTAGCATTTGAATCCAGCCAGTGGATCAATATAGCACTGCAATAAACCGGAAAAGAATAAGAACATAAAAAAGGGTAAATTAGCCTTTACCTCCTTGGAATTAGATCCAAAAACACATAACCTCTATCTATCCTTCATTTTATGGGGTTATAAAAGCACCATGCGGTGTTGTCTGAAGTGTGATAGTTAATTTTTCCATCCACACTAACAATGCTTAGTTAAATGGCTAAACTGTCCTTTTCTTTTCATTTACTTTTCTCTTGCTTTGTCTATAACCAATCATTTCAATCTTCCTCATCCAGTATTATTTTTAACCCAAGTGCACATTGTATACACGCATCAGTTTGCAGCTAATAATGACTGTGGTATTGGATGCAACACAGAAGTAACCTTCTACATTCTAGATAAGCTGCCAAATCATTATCCATTGCAAATGTCCCCTAGAAAAGCAACCTAGGTTAACAAGACTGGGAAAACCTATACCAGCTGATATAAAATGCCAAAGCAACATTTAAAATGGCCAGAAAACGTGGGGGTCAGTCCAAAAGAGCATGCGAGACTTGTTTTTTTGGGTACCTTGTATTTTCGTCCGCTCTTTTGGGTTTTCAACTCCATGATCCATCCATGAGGTAACCATTCAGGAGTTTCATTTGTTTTCGTTTCTGGCTGTCAACAGTGCATAGCCGATCAAATAAAAAACATATGAAGAAAGATCAAAAGCAATAAACAATATTCAAACTAAAAACTCACGGGCATTGGATTGTTTTCTGAGCATGTCATGTTATGCTCACTTTCTTGTTGCGGTGTGCTGCAGGATAGGTTTCTCATTTCAACATAGCGAATAAGGTCATCCTTAGAATAAAACTTCTGTCCAGTTTCCTTGTTGGCGTAGTACTATAAAACCAGATACAAAATGGAGGTTGCAGCAGATCAAAAACCATTATATGTGATCTCAATTAATCAATACGTAATTACTTAGCTTCCAGTTCAGGAATATTTCAGTTTTATTTGCATTCAAATTCTATTTCCTTAATTATTCTCATATTGAGTTTTACTGGTTAACAAAGTTCCCACATTCAGTTCAAGAGTACAGAGGAAGTCAGAATTATTAGTGGTAAACTCTCTCACTTCAAAAAGGACACAGAGAAAAAAATATGGCCTACAGACTGGGTCATCTCCTTCCCCCCTGTACTTGAAACTTTGTTTTTCATTGTACTCTTCATCCAGCTTAGGTGCAAGCTAAACAAATTCCACTTTATTGCTACAACATAGAATGTATATTAGTACCTTTTTAATGATAATGTCTTGATTTACAAGTACTTGATAGACCAATTGATGACTCCTTAATCATTTGCTTGGAACAAATTAAAGTCCAGAGGTCAGTCAACATACCCAGGGAGAACCATTTTTTTCAGGAGGATGAACTAAAATGTAATGAAATTAACGTTAACAATTTATTTAACAAAGCCCAAAAAAAATCTATATTGTGAATAATAATAATTTTTTATTAATAAAAATATCTTGATAATTAAATAATAATTTTTAAACCCAAAAATTGTAAGATTTCACCAAGAAAATAAATTAAAAAATTATGTATAAACTATAATCTATGTTCCCAAGTGTGGATTACATTAAAATTGAATATATTGATTTTATTTTAAAATTAAACAAAGTCAAATATCAATGATTTTTACTGCATATTTGAATCTATATCTTTATTCATTTTGTTAAATCACCAATTGTCCCAAAAACTTAAGATGTTAGAAAATGAGCCCAACAATGTATATCAAGCTATTTTAACACTCCCTTCACGTGCAACGCTAATTTGCACGTGGAGCAAAAACAAGCAAAACAAATCAAATAAGGTACACCAATATAAGCAAACAAAGTGCACAATTTAAATGAAGAACAACAAGATTCGAAACCAGGACCTTCTGAAATCAGAGCATACCGTATTAAGCCACCAATTGTCCCAAAAACTTAAATTGTTAGAAAATAGGCTTAACAATATATATCAAGCTATTTCAACACATGCATAACATTTTCACTTTCAAATCATGAAATATAACTAAACACATGCATGTATACATATTAATATTTTTAAAACCCATGTTCCCAAACGTGGATAACATTAATTGTATTTAAAATTGAATATATTGATTTTATTTTGAAGTTAAACAAAGTCAAGTATCAACTATTTTTACCGCTTATTTGAATCTATACCTTTGTTCATATGCATAACATTTTTATTTTCAAATCATGAAATATAACTAAACACATACATATATACATATTAATATTTTGATCGAAAAATAAAAATACATTTAGATCACTTCAATTTTTTAATCATATGTTCAGTAATTTTAAAATCCTACTGTTAGGATTTTGTATACAATCATACAAAAATAACATAACCTCATTTAACCTTTTTTAGAACCAAAATTAATATATATGAAAGATATTAAGTTTATATACTTTTAATTAATATAGGAAATTAAACAATAAAAAAGCATATAGATTCTAAATTAGTATAGAAATTAAAACAATGTAGTAAACTCAATTAGATTGAGACTCAAAACTATTAGATATTTCGTAAACTAATATAGATGATAGAAGAAATTAAGAAACTAAAATATATGCAGTTTCAAAATTATAAGATCCCTTAGGATCAATAATTTCTCCCAATAAGTAAATTCGTAATGATTCAGAAAATATTTGATGATGTGGGGCACCTAAAATTTATATGTACATTAAAACTTTTAAAAATCAAAAGGTTGGGGGGTGACCTAGTCCCCACCATGCTCGCACCATTACAAAGACAACCAACATTGATTGAGGTACTATGTATTCCAAGTAATCTAAGATCGATGATCATATTGCCACCAATGAGTGTCAGCATTGGTAAACAAGTCTAAATCATAGTTAGAACTTTCATTTACATTGTTGTCTAACTCAAATTTGTCACACCTATCCAGTAATGGCCCTTTTTTCTCGTTGGAATGGAATGTAATGGTACCGGTACATTTTAGCATACCATTTTCGATTTAATGTATTTATTAAAAATATTTACCTCATTAACCTAGCTATGAACAATTGAAATGTGAAAGAAAAAATACTTTATATCTATGCTCACATAAGATGATTACAAATTTGGTTGGAAGAAAGGACAATCGGTGTAGTTAAAAAAATAAAATGGAAGTTTTATTTCAAACCAAAAGATTTGAAACAGTTCTAAATTCTTGTGTTGGCAAATTTCGTGACCAAACATGATTGTTACTCCTAAGCCAATTTGGATGGTAAGTTTTTAGAAAATATTGAGCTGTAATTCTAGTAGGACTTGAATATTAATTTGTAATTGTTTTGGAAAGTCCTATTTAGGGAAAGTCTTGTTTGTGTTTAACTAGGAATGAGAATGTCCTAATCCAATTTAGGAAGTTAGGAATTTTTCTAAAATTTTCAAGTTTGAAAAGGACTCTAGGAGATTCACAAGGAAGGCGATTGCATGGCTTGTAGGATTTCTCATTCCCATTATGTTTGAATTCCCCCTGGGACAATTCATACCTATTTAAGGCAACAGTGTTTCAGGAGACAAACACTACATTTTACAACATTAAAGAGTTTCAAGATCAGGGCGTCTTTTTCTCATATCTCTCACCAAAATACCATTTTACAAGTTTGCAGTGCTCCGTCATGTGTCCATGAAGGAGTTTGGTATGCTTCTCCAAGTGTAAGTTGAGGATTTTTGCTTGTGTTGTAAAGATTGGTGCAGCTTTAATATATGTTAGGTATGGTATCCTCTACTTGATTGGTGTATCGTGGACTTAAACAAAACTTTCGACAATAGGATCAAGGCCATGATTGGACTACTGTGGGTAAAACTTTGCAACCAGAATTTAAACAATGGGCTTGTGTTTTTTTCCCGCGAGGATTTCCACGTAAAAATCTTGTATCTCTACATTGCTTTTTTTACTATTTTGACACAAATTATTGATTGTGGTTGGTTTTTGTTGGTTTGGTTTAATTTGCACCAGCATAGTAAAATGGCATTTTTCACCAATCATCTTAGCCATCCTCTTCTAATATTTAACTAGAGAGACTGCTTGAGTTCTAGACTTTTCTTTTTCTTTAATTGCTTTTATTACAAACCATACAACTTGAAAGTATATCGACATAGCAACGGAATGTTTGGTGAGATATTGTTCCAAAGTACGACAAAGAAACGTCCATAAATCCACAATGTACTTGTAAAAACACCAATGTATCTCTTTATTTAGTTATCTTTTGATGTTTGTTGCAAACACTGCATCATATTCTCTTTTGTTGAAACTGAAATGTCACTTAGACTCCATCTATTTCAATGTAAAATGTTTGTTGGAACACTTCAACTAGGCGACGCAAATGGGTCGACCAACCAGCTCTGACTTGCCCCAGACCCCAGCTACCCCTGCAAACCAAGTCTGTTCAAATCGAATCGGGTTAGGTTGGGTAAATTTGGCCCTGGCCCTAACTCATTGACCTTACGTATTTTTTAAAAAATTATGTAAAATAAAGTGTATAGAAAATTTAAATTAAAACAATAATTGTCCAATTGGTCTTAAAAATATATATACATATCGTAATTTTAATTACATTTGTAATTAAATGTAATTACAATATTACATTTAAAAATGCCTACTGGTCTCAACATAATTATATTTAAATGTATATTGAACTTAAATTCTCTGAGTTAGGATCGGATTGGCTAAATCAGGTCGATGGGTCCAGGCGAGGCAGGGCGGCCCAAGCCTTAACCCAAAGAAGTATGAGTAGCCCAGGTCAGTACGAACAATGGGTCAGGGGCTAGAGTTGACGTGAACTTCTTTACACCACTAATTGGTTTCAATGCAATTATATTTAATTTTTTATTACATGTAATAATATTTAATTTTTCATTATAGTCCCATTTGGAGTCACAAAAAAGTTTAAAAAAGTTCAAAAGTGAAAATTTTTGAGATTTGAAATGTAAAAAGTTATTTTGTAATGATAGTTAAATGATTATATTTGATTTGATATAAAGTTGTTAAAAATGATATAAAATGCAACGTGGCAAAATATTATTGGATAATTTTAAAAATTTTGGAGTTTTGTGAAACTTTTTGGTACAAATATCAGTACAATTTTTTCAAAAATTCTATCAAAATTTAAATTTTGACAGAATTTTCGAAAAAATTAGAATTTTTTAAAGTTTGAAAAAGGTGTTACTTTTGAAATTCTTTGAACTTTTATAAGGATTTTGACAAAATTTTTGAAAAAATTAAAATTTTTTGAAGTTTGAAAAATGTGTTACTTTTGAAGTTTTTTTTTAACCTTTTTAAGAAAAATTAATGCTCCAAACGGAGGCTATATTTAATTCTTAGGGTTAGAGTCAGTCAGGCCGGGCTGAGACAGGGGTAGTCCAACCCCTGAACCGAAGGAGTAGGATCAGGTCAGTAAAGGGCCAAGTCAAGCTGATCAAGGTACTGTCAGCTCAGTGAGAACCGAGCCCTTTGTCCGATTAAAATCTAATAGTCCAAATACATTCACATATTTTTAGCTTTAATCTAACGATCCAAACATATTCATATATTTTTAAGGACAGTCCAATGGTCCGAACACATTCACAGTTGATCTTAATCTATCGGCCCATAGCTCAGTTTTCACCGAGATGACATGACATCGCGCGCCCCATTTAGTCAAGCTGCAAACTTGTATTGAGGAAATTGTTGTCTGCCTATAACAAATAAGATGTAAGACTTTTCCATGTGCGCGCAAAAAATCTCAAATCACACATACCACAAAAGAAAATGGGAACATCTAAAATCAGAACCACATTTCATGTCATTGTCATACAATGACACTGGAAAATGGTCAAAACAGGACTTAACAACGAGACCCTCGAAGAAATGGGCAGAAGAATTTACAATACCTCGATTTTCTGGCCGTTCTTGACTTTTACCTCCTGGGTCCAACCGGCCGGCAGCCAGTCCGGTGAGTTTCGGGCTAACATCTCGCGGGCATCCAAGGATTCCGGCATCTAAGATGCCCAAAAGGTAACGCTTTCTGCGACGATTAAACTCTATGCGATCTCTCAAATCTCTCGCTCTACTGTTAAGTGCTGCGGAAAGTGGACCGTTGGGATTCTACATTCGTAGCAAAATAATGGAAGTGTGTGAAGTAGACAACACGTGTTGCGACGTCAGAGAGAGAGAGAAAAAAGTTCTGCACGCTTTTTAAGTTACAACAGGGAGTGCACCAGTAAATAGATGGACCCCCGAACGGGACAAACCGAACTGAATCCGATATGGTTCGGGTTTATGACTAAGGGCGCGTTTGGCAGTCACAACTTTGGGCAACTTTTGGTAATTTTTTGTTAAAAATTATTAGTGATAATTTTTGATGTATTTGATGAATAAAAAAATAATTTTTAACAATTTTCAGTAACTTTTAGATATTTGATAAAATTGTTAATTTAGCAAATCAGAAAAGTGTCAATTTTTGTGTATTTCATAAAATTTTTTACTGTAGTAGAATAGAAAAGTATAAAAAAGTGAGACTCATTGTCATATCAAAATACTGTAGAAGAGTAGAAAAGTGATAAAAAGAAAAAATTACTTTTACACTCCCTGTAATAAAGCCTAAAATCACTTGCACTCCTCATACTTAAGAAATAGGCACTAATACCTCATGTACTGTAATGCAAAGTGACAAACCTAACAGATTTGTTGAATTTAACGCCGCGTGTGTTTCACGCGCCAAATAGCTGCAAGTGTGTCTTTCCCAAGCAAAAATATTTTAACCAAATGACCAAATTACCCTTATTTCATTTCAGCGGTTGTTTCGTTCTAGCGGTTAATTAATTAAATTTAATTAATTTTATATAAAATAATTAAATAATAGTAAATAATTTTATTCAATTAATTATTAAATTAAATTAAATAT
>JAVXUM010000004.1:8702825-8713017 GCA_035590655.1 Pouteria glomerata
GAGGATGCTGGCACCTAAAGGAGTGTGGATTGTGATGATCCCACATCGGTTGGGGAGGAGAACGAACCACGCCTAATAAGGTTGGGGAAACCTCTCCCTAGTGCGAGGCGTTTTAGGGGAGCACCGGGGTTACCTTCGCCAAACCAAAACCGTGACGGGTTGGGTGGCTGCGGTGCCCGGGTGCTGTGTGCCGTCCACGTGAGCGTGGATCGCGGAAGCTGATAATATCGTACTAGCGGTGGTGGTCCCGGACTGCTACAATGGTATCAGAGCTGATGCCGAATCGGTGTGCCAGCGAGGACGCTGGGCCCTAAAGGGGGTGGATTGTGATGATCCCACATCGGTTGGGGAGGAGAACGAACCATCCCTAATAAGGGTGAGGAAACCTCTCCTTAGTGCGATGCGTTTTGGGGGGGCACTGGGGTTGCTCTCGCCAAACCAAAACCGTGACGGGTCGGGTGGCTGCGGTGTCTGGGTGCTGTGTGCCATCCACGTAAGCGTGGATCCCGGAAGCGGATAATATCGTACTAGCGGTAGTGGTCCCGGACTGCCACAATAACATTTTGATAGACTTCATCATTAATTAATAACGGCTCCTATTCGTCAAACTACAAAGTTATCTAGATCTACCTATAATAGACGATGATAGTAACTTCAATCTTTTTGCATAGATGAAAAAGGATAATAATATAAGTTTCTTATACTTTTCTATTCTATTAAAACTCGTAATAGTCTTATATTCCAAATGTTTATCATAATATTTGAATAAGTGTTCAACGCAAATGGATGAATTGTTAAGAAACACATAAGTCAACTCTAATTTGAAATAATAAAGACACTAATGTATTTAGGAGATTAGTATATTACTAAAAAAAACAAGAAATTAATAAAAAGAGAAAATTAACCTTAATTTAGAAGTAATATATCTAGGTGAAGTAGAAGAATACAATATTAATGATTAATATGTATATAGAATAATATTTTCAAATAGTAGTTAATTTCATAGGTGCCAACTTTATAAGTTACAAGACGTAAGGTAGTATATTTAGTTATTTACATTATCATGTAACTTTATAATTAAGTTTTATTTGATAGTTTTTACGATTAGAATTGTATATTAATTTTTATCATTTATTCTAGAATTACATTTAAAAAATTTATCATTCTACGTTATAATTTATAGTTCAAATTAATATTAATTATAAATTATTAATTTTTAACAAAATTTACGTTTTAATTTATTTTTATAAATTTTATAAAAAAATAAAAAAAAAAAGCCGAGACAACTGTGTGGGTTAGGAACGAATTAACCCCTAGTCCGACCCGACCTGGTGGAGGAGTCGGGCCTCCTGCGGAAAGCTCAGATCCGGATCAGGTGCGACCCGGCCCATTTTCCATCCCTCACTGTCGGTCGAATTCTTTTGCGCTAACCCACGGGAATCGAGGGGACGGCTTTCGAGTTGTTCATCGAATTTGATCGAGAGAGGAGCTTCCGAAGAAGGAGAGGAAGAAGCAGCGGCCAGTAGAGCTATTGATGCAAGCGCCGACCAAGAAGACAATGACGTGCTTCGCATTTCTCCTTCAACTTTTTGACATTGAAGTATTCTTTTATTATTAATTTTTTTTTCTTCTCCTAGAAGTGTCAATGTCGGCCTTAATTCTCCAAATTACATCATCAGCATCTTTAATTACATAATTTTCCTCACAAAAGTGTTTATTCTTGATTCTCCTTGAATCTTCAGTAATCATCCTCAGGGATTACTCTTTTTAAGTCGACTTTGCATCAGTATTATTGATAAATTTTCTCAAAATTTTAATTTCTTGATTTATTTTAGGTGACGGATATTATGGCATTCAAGCGATAGCGTAAACAATGTTTCTTAATTCTATTTAGTTTTATTTTCTATTTTTTTCAATATTATTGAATAAAATATTTATATGCATGACGTATAAAAATGCACCCAAAAAAAAAAAAAAAAATCATCTACTGTATAAAAATGAACAAAATTGTGGAGAGAAGTTTTGCGGGAACAGTTTACATAAGTTCAAATTTCTGTTTGTTGGAATTTTTCCATCAAATAAGCCGAATGTAGCTTATGTTTAAACTATTTCAGAAAGTAGCAATCCAGAAATTAAAATTAAACCTTCTAGTTATGGAGAATTGTAGGCATTGGCAGGTGGCAAACTAGAATAATCAGAGTGATAGTATGCATCCTTCCAATTTGGTTTTTTGAAGTTTATGTAAAGTAGTGTTGCAATGGAACAGTGCATGTTCTAAATACATATGAACCTTTAATTATGTTGTATGTTATACCTACCCCATTAACGTTCACTCCTAGTGTTTCATACGAAGGCGTGATTGTTCTAGTTTTTTCAGCCATAGGGAGACAATTTTATCAATTTCTCATCAGGGGTTTGTAAATTTTTTCTTCTGGCTGCCATTTTGTGGCTAATTTGGGACCCTGATGTTTAGTAAATGTTATCTGTGAAAGTGACTGCCAGTTATTCTTCTTTAAGTGCATTTATCTGCAGGCTTCAATTTCCAAAGGAATAAAACTAATCATTTTGCCCGCACTGGATTTCACTGAGATTTTAAAATTCAGTGTCATCTGAATGCATGCGGTATATAAAGTAATAATGGTTGTCCTATATGCTATGGTAAAGTGAATTATAATAGCTAACGCATATTTTATAAGGTATTATTTTACCTATAAAAAAAAAGTTGTTTATCTACTGGTTTGTCATGATGTGGTTTGTCTTCATTACCAAATTGCATTGAAAAGTGTTAGCTGAGCAAATCTTGCAGTCTTGGTTCTTTACTCTTGGATATTTTTGTACACTGGATGTATGAGCTTGGTATTTTACAGTGTTCTGACTGCATGTTTAAGATTCCTGCAAGGCTACAGGTGGCTATCCAATGCTTTTTGTGTTATATGCTGGCTTACATAGGAGTGCTACTTCACATGGTTGGGTTTCTGGAAAGGAATTTGGAGTAGATGGAATGTGTTAATGGGAAATCTATCGATGCAGGGTAGGAGTGGAGAAGGGGTTAAGTTTTTGAGCAGCCCAGGATGGATGAGAGGCAATTACATGATCTTTTTCCAAATATTTTCAAATTGGATGAATTTATAGATGTTTTTGTTGCAGAAAATTATTCTGAGTGGAGGGGGGAATTGTACAGAATGTTACGTTATGCATAAATTTGTTTAATTGGGAAATGGAAAGGTTTTTGTCTTTTATGCACATGTTCTGTGTTTGTAGGGCTGGTGAAGGAGAGGATGCAGTTAAATGGAACCATACAACACGAGGAGGGATGTTTGAGGTGAAATCATACTATCACACTTTAATTGGTTGAAGTGAGGAAGACTTTCCGTGGAATTTGAAATTTGAAGTAGCTCCAAAGGTGGCAATCTTTGTGTGGTGTGTAAGCTAGGGAAAAATCTTTGCAAAGGAGGATGGGGAGTCAATTGATCATATTCTTATTCATTGTTCATGACAAAAGAATTTGGGATATGTTTTTGACAAGTTTTGGAAAGTGGGGGCTTTGAGCAGCAAGGTAGTTCCCTTGCGAATTGTTTTGAAGATTTTCCAGTTGTTCTTTTAGTTCAACAACTTCATCCTCCATCACTTTAGCACCGTTTAAACTTACATATGAACCAAATTAACAATTAATGCAGCACAAATTAATAATGATTGCTCATCAGCATTTGTTCCTTTATCCTGATCTTGTTTTGAAGATTGGTGATTGTGCTTTCAGTTCATTCTTCCATTGCCTTGGCGTCATTTCATCTTCTGGCTATATCTTCCCTTCCTTTACGTAGTTTCTTCTCAATATTAATTCTCATGAACATCCTGCCTTGTTCTGAGGACTTTCACATATTCAGTCATTGTTACTAAATGTATCGCATTGGGATAGATAAGTAGTAGCACTTCAAATCAATTTTTATATTAGTGCTTTCCTTAGTCGTTGTAAATAGATATGCCTAGCCTTGAGGTTTAGTCATGTTAGATGGAAATTGTCATTTCCATCGGCAAGGATGCATTGTGCTAATTGCATGGCATCACAGTTTTTGGCAGAGAGCAAACTTGTTTATTGTTCCTGCTGCAGAACTAAAGAAATTCACAGCAATAATACCTGTTACAAAGATAATGTTGTGTAATAGACTTGAGAGCCTTTTGTACTATCCACCCCCCTATGAAGCACGGGCACATAACGATGGATGCGGCATCGTACTCATATTGGACACATATTTCTAAGGACACACCATGATATGTGTCCAGCATAGCATGTGGTGTATCCAAACTTTTCCTCTTTTTTTATTCAAATGTGTGATTGAAACAAGCCCAGAATTGAATAGCCAAAAACCCCTAAAATCATAAAAGTCAAATATGTTATTGAAACAAACCTAGAATTGAATAGCCAAAAACCCCAAAATCATAAAAGTCAAATTTGTTATTGAAACAAACCTAGAATTGAATAGCCAAAAACCTCTAAAATCATAAAAATCAAATATGTTATTGAAACAAACCTAGAATTGAATAGCCAAAAACCCCTAAAATCATAAAACTTTATATCTCATGTTTTGTTATGTTTTATATATTGAATTGCTGAATTAGTTTTCTTGTATACGTCATATTCACATGTATCCCTAATAAAAACTATATTTTTCTGCCATCCGTGTCCTCATGTTTTCAAAGTTGCCGTATCTCTCTTCACACCCATATCATATCTATATTCGTATCTGTATTTGTGTTTGTATTTGTGCTTCTTAGCCATCCACTGTTGGATGCGTGTATGGTGGGCAGGGTGTGTGGGAAGTCAGTTTGGTCAGTTTGCGGTCCAAGCTTAATCTGAAGGACAAGAATCAACTATTTGTCTTAATCCATAAATTTGGAGATGGAATTGCTGTCACTGATTTCAAGGATGCATACCCAACTGTCATGGAGGACATACAGGCTTGTATAACTTCAAATGCCAGTGTTTATTATTCAATATAACTAAACTTTTAGGGGAAAGTCTAAGTTCATTTTTCACTTCAGCCAACAATTTACTTTGAGATTACTATGTTTACGGTTAAATTAGTGAGAAGCCAGCATACGTTTGTTGATCAGAGGTGATTAACCCCCACCCTTCCCCAACAACAACCCGATCCACTCCACCACTATAGCACAAATAAACCAGACCAAATCAAACCAAACTTCTTTTCACTAGATGGGATCGGCTATATAGATTTGACGACATTAATCAAATTTATTTAGGGACATGTCCTCTGTTAGATCTATGCGGATAAGGTCATGTTTAATAGTTTCTTTTCAACTGTTTTTAGGTCTCCTTCTCCCTCTCCTACTCCTGGTAATCTCAATGCTTTCACACTTTTTACCAGGTGCCTCCGTTAGACGCCTTCTAACATGGCCGAACCATCTTAATCGATTTTCTTTCATTTTATCTTCAATCGGTATTATCTTTATTTTGTCTCTAATCTCCATGTTCCTAATCCTATCTCTTCTTGTGATCCCGCACATCTATCTTAGCATTCTTATCTCAGTAACTGTCATCTTTTGAACATGATTATGCTTTACTATAGCGCAGATGCCAAAAAAAAAAGGAGTTTTCCGATATTACTATTGTCATCTTGTCTTGTACACATTTTTAATGCTATAATTGTTGTCCTATTTTCTTGATGAAATGTAATTAAGGTAGCGTTTGAAGTGATAAAAAGAAAAAAGAAAAAATAAGAAAAAATGTGGTTTGAGTTGATTTTAGGCGTTTGGCATATAACAGAATTTTTTAGAGAAGAATAATGACATTTTTGTACCGTCAGAGCAAAATCGTGGGAACGGTTTCCCAAATTTATTCCTACGGATTCAAAAAAATTAGTATAAAATAACGACAATGGTACTCGTTTGAAAGTTTTCAACTTGAAGACTGATTGTCAAAAAAATTTATCCATTCGGTTAATCTTTTTCCAAATTTTTTATTTTTTTTAGTGAAATATCGAAATTTTTTGAATATAGTAAAAATATGAATGTGTAATAGAGTGTTTTAGTGATTTATAGATGTTGTTGAAGATTTGTTTTGTTTTTTGGAGTTTTTTAGCACCCCAAACGCAGCCTAAGTGGATATGGCTCCATTTGGAGCTACAAAAAATACTAAAAAACGATGAAAAACTCTGAAAATCTTTAAAGTTATTTACTTTTTATTTCACTGCATGAATTATGAATTCACAAATTATCTTGTTTTATTTTATTCTATCTCATTTTTTATTACTCTAAATACACTCTACAGGCACTGTCTATTGGTCAGATACACGGAGGGCCACTCTATGCGAGGACGCTGATGTGTGGATGCGTCATTTCTCTCGTGTTATATAGAAGGTCCCATGTTTGAATTGCTTGCATTATAGCCTTTCGTTTTCGTTTTCGTTTTGGTTTTCGTTTTCCTAGAGTTTAGAGCCAGGTTTGTTTTTCATTCTAGGCTTTGAAAACTTCTGGTCAAATCTGGCTGTTGTCAAACTTTGACTCACGAGAGTACATGTCATATCCAAATGGGTCTGTATCGAGACGACCAGAAACAGCTACTCCGGGGAATTGAACTGCCTCATGAAATGAGTGACATTGAGAAGGATATTCAGAAGAATGGAATGAAGCCTGCCACAAACTGCAAAGAGGAGGGCCTTGGCTCAGGTTGTTGGCATTGCCTCCAAGCCCAGAAAGAAGCATGAAATTAGTAAGAGGACTAAGCTGACAAATGCCCACCTTCCGGAGCTATTCCAGAATCTTAATAATCCTGGTGCTTGATGATGGATCAAGCTGTTTGGACCTTGCATGCACATGCAATCAGGGTTAGCCGGGACACTCCTTGTGTTGCCTAAGATTTTTCGGGTTTGCGCATCGGTCATGTAGATGGAGGAGCATTACGGGGCTTCATATTCACCCCTTCTTATCAGCCTGTCATATATTACCCCTTCATTATTATTGAATTTCCACTGGAGCTCTTCAGAATGGCTATGTTCTGTTGTCAGGCTTCAATTGCGAGAAATTTGTGAAGAGTATGGTCATGTTTGTAATTAAATTGTTGAGACCTGGTACATGTAAAGCTGCAACTCTAATATGATAAGTGAACCCATCTAAGCACCTCTGAAAGCAGAGAGAGAGAGAGAGAGAGAAGATACACTGCTGACTTCTAATTGTTTGTAAAAATTATTAGAAAATTTGTATCAATTTGAATTATACCTTTTTGTTTTTGCCCAAATAATATCAGCGTTCTATCTTTTATCCGGAGGAAGAGATTGTTGTAGTTATTAACTACTGGAGTCTCAAGTAATTTTGAACTTGAAAAGCAGATACGCAAGACTAAATTCCAACGTCCAGTCACCTTCTTTCCCTTCATTTCTCGGTACTAAGATTCTATGGCAAATTTCCACTGTTGTCGTGGCATGTCTTCTCTTCTTGAAGGTGAACTCAATAAATTATACGTAATTATGGTAGTCATACGAGCATACATCTAATATCTTGCATGAATTGCCGGGAAAGGTTTTAAAAAAGGCAATCCCTGCTCTTGGGTTGGAGTGCTTTTCAAGAGGCAAGCGGTCCGGCACGTAAGGCAATAAGAAATTTAGGGTGAGTTGGTGCGGCGAAAAATGACAGAAAATAATAAAAATGTGGTTTAAAGAAATTTTAGGTATTTGATGCACATATCTCAAATCACATTTTTTGGAGAAGAATAATAAGATTCTCGTCCCGACAGATTGAATTTTCGTTTGAATTGATTTCTAAATTTGCTCTTTTTCTCCACCCTTTACTAGCAGGTAATGTAACAAAACTGACAAGTTTTTTCATTATTGCTGTTAAATGAAATTCGTCAGAATGGTATTTGGCTTCATGTCGGGACGATTTCAAATAGAATTGAAAAATAAGTCAAAAATAGTAAAGTGTTCAAATGGTAAAGAGTCCAGACGATTTCTAGAAATCCATTGGAAAAATTGGTCATAGTGATTGTCATTCGGTGGCTTGAAAGTCCGTGACGAGAAAAGTAAAAAAAATTTTTACTATTTGATTAACGAAATTCCAGTTATACACTTTTTAAGAAGGTGTTAAACTTTTTTCGAATTTCAAAAATGTAAAAAGGTGTAAAAATATAATAGAAATTTTCAAAAATTTTTGACCAAACGGGCCTTAACAATAATAGTTTTCTTTCTCATATTTTCATTATTTATTTAGAACCATTATATATATATATATATACACACATATTTGATTACATTTTCCTGACAAGTTTAGCACTGATGTTTTTTTGATTTCCTCTAGCATCAATTTCATTAGTGGGTAGATATTGTATTATGCAAAAGTTGTCTCTTATTTGTGTCACTTTGTCTATGCAGGACTATAGAAACATGCATTATATATATGTAGAGTCAACATTTAGGCTTGGGTAGAAACACGGGGTTGGTATGAAAGCTTGTTTAGAAAGCAACCTGGCTTGAATGCGTCAAACTTAATGGGTTTAAATTATTGGATAAGATGAGAAAAACAATTAACATGAACGGGTCTATGATACACGCATAGGGTTAAGTTTCAAACCAATCATGGGATCAAGCCAATTTCAGGAAGAGAGATTTTTGGCATCTGGCTAGTGAGATGATCATGTTGATCTGTCTGTATTTATGTTTTGTTGCCACATGTTTACTCTGACTTGCCAGCTTTAGTCTTCTATTTTCCTATTAGGCCATGGAAATATAAAGGAATTAATTATAACAATAGTACATTGATAAAAAGAATGGAGCAACACATAACCCTCAAGATAGTATTATTAGATGATGAAAAATAAAAAATAAAATTATCTCTTGATCTCAACTATTGATATATATAGTTTTAACGTAGATCTCACAAAGGTGATTGGTCAAAATTCATTAATCACGTTACCTGAATTGATAATAGAATTTCTATTAGATAATTGTCTCATTTGAATAATTGACTTACGGAGCATTGGGAAGGTGGAGAATTCTCATAGCAAAATAAAAACATTTCAATAAAATATTAAAGTAATGAGGGTAAGATTTTCATATACAAGAATTATTATAATTCCATAAAAGAATAAAAATTGTAATGTATATATCTCTTATCGTCAATAAATTATCAAACTGTGTAAATTATACGGTCTTGTTTTCAGTTTCGACTAGTACAAGTTTTTCTTCTCTCATTTTTTTTCCTTTCTCTCCGTATTCTCCCGTCTCTTCCTATGAAATTTTTTTTATTTTTTTTATTTTTTTCTTATAGATAGGCATTGAAAAGAAAAGTTAAAAACATAGAAAAGAAAGAAGTTAGAAGGATATTTGTGATATTAACTTAAATTGTGACATGGCTTCAATTTGAGGAGGCCCAAAACTGATTCTCCATTGTATATTAGTATGGATATATTTTGTATGCGTAATCGGTTGTTTCTTCAATAGTTTGCATCTCGGATTCCTGCCATCCATATTCATTATTGTTGACTGCTGAGATGATAGTAAATATCTTAATCAGAAACAAGGCCTGCAGAAACTATTAGTAATACTATTCCTGTATATAATTTTACTAAGTTGTTCACGCAATACGTAGCCAAATTCTACCCCACCTTTCACCCTTGCATTATATAAAAACGTTGATTAGTGGCAGACACCACCGGGCAAAAACTAGAAGACAAAGTCCCGAAACTGCTTGTTAATTTGCTCATTTGACTTATCTGCGATCCCATTGTAGGTTTTTTTTTTTTTTTTTTTCAAACATATATATATATATGTTTAATTACTTTTAGTCGGTGAATAAACCCAATTCAATTGGTTGTTGGCTCTACTTCAATTCTGTGGAATGCTTTTTGGCACAACTCCCTCCTTTTCATCAACTTCTGACCTCTCTTGTCCTTTTCAAATCTATCCTAACATTGTTTATTAGCAAACAATTTAATTTGTTTATTGTTCCATCTGAAAAAAAAAAATTATTGTTCATGTTAGTATGATTATATGCATATAACTCTTCAACCACCGGAATAACACCCCAGCCGGAAAGAGAAAACTCCGGCAACAATGACATCACATAAAGAACTAGCTAGCTCCTTATATTAATCCTCCAACTTTATATGGATACCGAATTTTCATTGATCAATCAATAACTATATGATTTTTCAATGAATAGAATCTTACTTTCTCTATTTCAA
>JAVXUM010000004.1:8739805-8751040 GCA_035590655.1 Pouteria glomerata
GAACGATTTTCAAATCTTTTCAAAAAATATTGACAATGGATCTTGTTTGGTAACTTGTATGACGGTGGTCACATTAAAAAAAAAAAAATTACAGCTATTCTATTAATCGAACTCAAGTTATGTAATTTTTTTTTTTAAGTTGTAATAGGTGTGAATGTGTAAAAAGTAGTAGAAAATTTTAGAGTTTTTGAGAGTTTTTCAGAGTTTTTCAGCGTTTTTCTACATCCCAAACACCCCCTAAGTAATAAGGGCAATAAGACATATATGAAAAGTCATTTTTGACCAAACAAATAACTCATTGTTTTAGTTTTTTTTTTTTTTTTTTTTTTATATTAATGGTAAAATTGGTATTTGTAAATATATATATAATTTAATATGTTATTTACTTTGGTATTTAATGGGTCCCTTACAAATTTCCTATTTGCACAATCGAGTATTGGGTAGCTAGCTAAATATAGGGTTTGGCTCAAGAGGAAGGGACAAACTCAGAAATGAAAAGTGACGGAATTCACTTCTAAGTAAGAAGGACAACGGGACATACATGAAAAGTTATTTTTGACCAAACAAATAAGTCACTTGTTGGGCAATAAAATGAGCTGTTGAATATGCTTTTCTCGTTCATTTCACTCGAGGGTGATAGATTTGCAAGTAAAAAGGGTTAGAAGGAATGGCCGAGAAGGGTCCTCGACCAAAACTCCTCCAATGATAAAGTCAGTAAACTGCTTTGTTAGTATAGAGAGTTGAATTGAGAGCTTAATGGACTAGAAAAGCGTACCTCAATTTATGGCTAAGTGTTGTATTTATAGTAAGGAATGAATATAATATTAGTATCCCTTTTTCGAGGAGATCTTCTCTTTCTTCTTTTGGAAGTTCCACTTGTGTGACAATACATCTGGTATTAAATACCCATCATATAGCATTTAATGCGGGTATGACTCAAGACAGTTTTAGTTGAATATTTAGACTTTAAGTAAATATAATAGTCACATCAACTCAGTAACCTAATAATGATAAGTGTACTAAACGAAATTGTTTAGCTGTAATCAAACAAGGAGTTCAAGAATTAACCGAGTTGACCATTTCTCAATTGCTTCGCGCATTGGGATCCACATACTGTGGTCAGGGTGAGCCATGCCAAGCTCCCTTCGTGCTCGGGATAATGTCGACACGTGTCATGTTATTTTTGACACAACATCACTATTTTGATTTTTTTTTCTTTTTCATTTTATAAATACATATAATTTAATATGTTATTTATTTTGAAATTTAAAGGATCCCTTACAAATACCCTATTTGCATATGAGCATTAAATATAATACATCAATATTTTATACATTAATCTTAAACACTTTTTAAACTCACATATGTTTTAATTTTAATTTCAAATCCATCTTAATCTTATTAGAACACTTCCTAACAAGTTTTTAATAGGATTGCAAGAGCCGAATACCCTTATATCTAATGAAAGAATTTTTTAATAAAATATGCTCTATTCTAGATTTTGCCAAAAAATATAATAACATGCATACATTAACACTATGCAAGACTCGTTAGCAAATTTGATGTTAACTAGATGAAATCACGTAACTGGATATATTTTGATAAAAATGTCATATTACCTTGCAAGCAAGGATATGCATGTATGCTACAAAGCAAGCATCATATTTTTGTAAAGAAAGTGCAATGTCCAATCGTGATTGAATTGTAATTGTTAATTTTTACGGAGAAAACTTACAATAAAAAAGTTATTAATTACAGAGTCGTGTGTTGTAACTGTGCTTAGACCGTCCCTATTCTTGCAACGAAGTTTGGTTCCATGAGAATCATTTTTACGATTTTCGAATCTTATAAATGAACTTACCAAAAAAAGAAAAAAAGAAAAAAAATCTTATAAATGAATTTCTGATGTAATATATCGCTATTGTGACGTTCATGGAGGTAGTACAATCTTTTCATTGCTGCATGTATAGACACAAAAGAGAAAAATGGAAAAAATAAAATTTACTCAATTTGCAGTCAAAAATGTTTTGCAAATCATTAGAAAATTTTCTTGCTGTTCATTAGAAGGTCATAAAGAGCAAATTGAACAACTTGTTAAGAAATATTGCAGCATATTTTTTATATAATAACAAATATAAAAATTATTACGGCATATTTTCTATATAATTTTTAAGAAATCTTTGTTAACGTATATAAAAATTATATAGAAGATATATCGTAATATTCTTTAACACTTACAAATTAAAACCAAAATTCAAATCAAAATCAAAACCAAAACCAGAACCAAATCTATATATATATATATATAACCCACTGAAACATGTCCCTCCCGAAGTGGGTTCTTGGTGAAGCAACCGGCCGGGCATAAAAAGAGCTTGATGTAATTTGGTTGGATTAATATATATATATATATCTGGGGGGCGTTTGATCTAATTAAATCTAGTTTTGGTTGGTTTGGGCTCCTTCTTCTTCTTCTAATTCTTCAGGTGGTGGTGATTCAATTTTCCTAGAAGCAGCCCTGGTAAGATGATTGTAGGAACCCTTCTCTTTGAACAACTGAGCAAAGTGGGGCTTGCAGTAGAGGAATCCATCGAGTGAAGCGTAGGATGAGGGTGACAGTTTGCACCCTCCACGTGCGCACCTGAAGCACAGCTTGTGGTAGAATTCTCCCTCCACCGTCACCTGCATATATATATATATATACATATATATGTATGTATATCAGCTTCAAAAAAAAAATATATATATATATATCCTAAGGCCACAATTAGAGAAATGAAGTAAAAGTACGGGATTGCAAACCTTTTCCAGTGGGTACACAGTTTTATTACAGGTCCTGCATTTGTCTTGGGTGCCAGAGAAGAAGGACGACAACTTGTTGAGGGTTTTAGGCTGTAATTACCCAAAGAGAATATTTGATTATATAAATGTGATGAAACATAGAAAAATGGAGAAAAACAAGGGGCAAAAATGGAAACAGATTTTGAGTTACCTGCTCATTTTGACTCCCAGCTGTTCATCCCAGAACAGAGACAATCCATTATTAGACAAAGCAGAAAGAAAATCAGAGGATTAATTAAAAAATAAATCCAAAAGATAAGGGTTAATTACTTACATTTTTGAGCTTTCTTAGGGACATTGCCGGTCTCTTTAAGGTGTTGCTCAAAGTGTGGCTTGCAGAACAGAACTCCATCCATGGAGGAAAAGGTACTCATCTGTGCAAAGCAATGTCAAAACATTATAAATTTATCTTGTCTGAATCTAATATGTTCAACAAAAGTATAAGAACATGGGCAGATTGAGAATGCAATAAAGTCTGTCAATTTAGGCTTGGGTTCCGTTTGGAAACCAAATTTATCTTCTGATATTTTAAATTTCTTTTAAATCATTAAGGGTAAGAAATATTAAATTAATAAAAATTTAAAAAACTAATTATTAAAAAGTTATATTCTTTTTACCTTCCTAACTTTTTTTTTTTTTTTTTTTGGTGTTTGAAAAGGAAAAAAAAAACTAACTTTTTAATAACTAACTTTTTAATTATTTTTTGTTAATTTTGACATTTTTAATTTTCATAGTTTAAAAAAAATTTAAAATATAAGATAATAAATTTAATCATTTCAAAAAAAAAAAAAAGTTAAAAAATCATAATCAGAAGTTGAGAGAAATTACCAAGATTCTCAAACAGAGACTTAGAATGATGGTGATGTTATTTTGTAGTTATTTGAAGATCTTAACCCGCGGACTTAATAATTAGGAACAATATCTCTATTTATTCAAAATAAATTGAAGTAAAATTTGTAAATCTAAAATCCCATATATAAGCGAGAACTTTATACGCGATAAGTTACGCTATACTTATAACATTGTCACTGTTATATATAATTGTATCATTAATATTAAAGTATCCAATTCAAAATTAATTGGTTAATTAAGTGTTGAGAGATTCATTGAAATTTTATGTCAATTTTGGAGATTTGATTTTATAGATGTGGAGAGGTAAATTAATTGATCAAGAACGAGATATATTTAAATAAGAGATTGAAAAGTAAAAAAGAAATTTCTCCATTTTAATGTCACAAATATCCAATTTAAAATCAATTGTCCAATAGTGGAGATACCGATTTAAGAAAGTACGATTCTATTACACGTGTAATAAATTCCAATAGTTAACATAAGATAAATCAAATGGCAAAGAAAATGTTGTAATGAATATATATATATATATATCTCTGTGCGTGTGTGTACATGATTTCATTATACCGCGAGGACTCCATTGCATTGGCTGCATTTGAAGCAAGACTTGTGATAAGGGACTCCGTCAGCCGTCAACGTCTCAATAAAATGAACAACCTTATCACAGACTTTGCATCTCTGCTGGGTTCCGCTGAACAACGCCATTTTTAATTTCTATGTCGATCTAAGAGCCGAAGTAGGCTTAAATTCTTGGTGTCAATGAAAGTGGAAAAATACGTATATGAATTCGAAGTTCTGGGTCTATCTCCAAAATAATTGAGAGAGAGACCGAACTTGTATATTCATGTGAACGTTTTGGGCTTCTTAATGTAGTAGTCGTCGAAGGCCAGAATTAAGAATTTTCAATGGTTGGAGAAGGTGAATTCCACAATGTAATGTTCCAAGGACAAGTGACTGAGTTTCCGATTATGCTGGAACAAATTAATGGGTTTGCATATTTGTTTTTTCTATTTTAAAAACGTAAATATGTAATTCCAACACTACCCTTGAGATATTATCTATCTTTTTTTTTTTCAAAAAAAAAAAAAAAAAAAAAACCTACTTGAGAGATTATCTTTTTAATACTGACCTCTTCCTGCTGGCGAAAAATCTGGACAACAGTTGGCCCATATATGTGACCAAATATCTGTTCATTTGTGGAGAGAAAATTCAGGGAGTACAACTATTTTCCACTTCTCATTCAGTTGGTTTGGTTAATGCAGATTTTCAACTCTCTCTCTCTCTCTCTCTCTATATATATATATATATTTGATGAATTCAACCAAAAAAAAATGGATTTTAATTTTGGCAATTCTGAATAAAAGGAAGAAACCCAGGTACCATTTCATGGTCTTGTTCGGCAGTTTAGCCTCAAATTTGAACTTGTATATATCATCCAAATTTATCTAGTTAAATTGAAATCTACCTAGTAGCTTCATTTACTAAAAAGTAATTAATTTGTTACTTTCAAATGTAAACAGTATCATTACCCATAAATAAGCATAAATTACAAGTCGTCGATGACACTCTCGCGTTACACACTGTTTGGTGAAGATCATTCCGTAGAATACCTTATCCCTTATTACAGAAATGTAATTTCTAAGTTCAAACACTTGGATCTTTAAATTATAATGAAACTACTTAACTATTGTTCTAAGCCACCCCTTTACCATTTATATACTTCATGTTGAATAAGCTTTCCCCATATCAGCTCACAAGTTTGGAAAGCTCATTCAGCATGTAGCATAAATCTATATACTATATATATGTCTCCATTGTTTTAAATGAAAAAATATTAATTTATTTTATTTTTGAGGAGTGCCGAGCCATAAGGAGCTAAATGAGCTGCATCCGCAGAAAAGAAATTAAAAGATGGCGGTACCAAATTAAACTAAACCAAGCATTTTCTCACTAAGTAGGGTCGATTATATGAATTTGATGACACCAATCAAATCTGTTTAGAGTCGTGTCTTCTGCTAGACCCATATAAACAAAGTCATGTTTAATAATTTAAAGGATTGTAACACATGGGTACAAATTAAAGACTTGTTCACTCAAAACTCATCACAACAATGTTTTACTTTCAAATATAGACGCAAAATAGAAGAATCTCTCCACACTCAACCAATAAAAAAAAAAAAAAAAAATCATTTTATTAGACCTTGCAACAAATAAAACAAGATAGGCAAACAAAGTTTAAAGTCACATAGTTTTCTCCTTTGGTTTTAGCCCAAAGAAATCAGCCAGTGAAGCATCCAAAAAGCCTTCTTGGTAGATTGCCAGTTGTACGGAATTTCGTAGCTGCCTCTTCCACCGTGAGAATTTCCTCCCCGCGCTTGGCTTCAACCATCGCTCTCTTTTCTTCTGCTGCCCGGCGGATCTCGGCTGTCTTGTTGTTCATTTTTTCTGCATATTCTGCCTTCTTCTTTTCAAAATCTTCCTGTTCATATTTTGGACTCAATAAGATTTCATCTCATACATATGACATCAACAATCTATGCCAATGCCTTAACATGGCATTTGGACGGGTGAAATTGTCCATTTTCAAAGTTCTTTCTGTAGCAATTGTTAGAGTATACTATTGAATATATTTTATATCTTCCGTTACCAATGTTAGAATATATTATTATATATATATATTCTATTAACATATTTGAGGTTATATTATTTTCCTTATATAGATTATTTTAGTCAAATAATACTGGATGTAGTCTCCTTGGTAAAAGCGTACGTCAATACACTATTCTTTCTTTTTCAATTCTATTTTTCTAACAGCAGTGAATTTTATTTCCCGGGAAAAATTTGCATTTTCCTGAAAATAGTACTACCTAAATTCATTTCGCATCAGTGAAAGGAAAATTTTGGATTGGGAAATTTTTGGATTGGAAGGATCAGGTATTAGTTTTTCAAACAAAAGACTTGCAACATTCTTGGGGTTTTCCAAGGAGAAAGGCCTTTAATCACACTTCCAGTAAAATTAGAATGTTGGGAGAATTTTTCACTCCTAGTTCACTCATGACTGCAATCTTATATTCTTCGTAGATGATAGAAAGAGTCCCGTTCGACTATTTTTATTTCTTATTTTTCAAATTCTCAAAAGAGCCGGGATGTGTTCATTCAAGAAATCAAGAAAAGAAAATTTCACCTCAATCTTCTTTAGCTGAGCTTCTATTGATGCTTTTTTGCTGTTCTCCCATGCTCCAATAGCAGACAGCTTTTTCCATGCCCTGATCAGTGGTTTCAATGAGTTTTGATTTCCACGGTCCAACAAATCAAGCATCAAAGCTTATGATGCACTACCCAACAAAAACATTAATATGTCCCAAAGAAAATGTTGTCATAAGAAATGAATCGAAAAAAAATTATAGGAATTTCAAATTTTGACTTTAAAGACTCGGTTCCAAGTGCTACTCATTTGATAAAAAAGAGTTGATCTAATCTTAGCACAGGGTTCTACTTAGTTGGTATCACATGCACTAATTCTCAACTCATGGCCAATTTTAAAAATTGGTCATTATTGTTATGTAATATTTTTTGAACCCCTCTGTCACCGTTAAATCTCGGTTTTTTTTTTTTTTTTTCAATCACCTGTTATTTTCCATTACTGTTACATCTTGCCATTAAATTTTCATTTTCTTTCTATTACACTTGCTATTTTCTGTTATTGATATAACAACCATTACTGTTTTTTAAAATGTCCAAAAATTCGCGGACTTACTTAGTGGCGGAAGTTCGAACCCACACTTACTACGGTTTTACAAGCCAACAGCTATTCATTTGATATAGAAGTGATTCAATTTCAAATATTGAGTTGGCCAGAGATGTTAATCTTAACCGAAAATTTATAGAAATCCAGAGATACCCATCAATGGAGAATCGAGAAATTACTGAATTGACAGTTGTGTCTGAAATTTAAGGTAATTTCACCAACAATATTATGGAAGATCTTCTCCTTTGCAATTATATCTAAATTGATACAGGGTAAGCAATGAAATGGGGAAAAGAAAAATAAAAGAATTAACTACATACTTGTTCTCTGCTTTTGTTTTTTCGCTTTCTTCCCATGCTTTAATCAAAGCCAATCTCTTCTCTGTTTCAACCCTTGTGAGTGCAGCATCTGAGACAAATAATGAAGCACAACCTTAAATTTATATATACATATGTGTGTTGGACTCTCAGTTTAACGTTCAACCTATGCTTTAAAAGAAAGAAAACCTATAGAGGTTAATCCCCAAATTTTACCTTTGTCGACTGAATCCCATGATTTCTTTTCAGCTGGGGGATCGAAAGCCACTGTCACAAACCCACAAAATTTAAAAACTTGAAGCTAGTCATATGACCAGCCAATCCAGACTTTTAAGAGAGAGAGAGAGAGAGATTACTTTCCACAATCGCAGGGGTTTTGGAGGCAGAGACCTGATCGTCTGGGGAGCGGTCCAGAGTTTTCTCTGGTGGGGAGACTCTCGGGGCTTTTTCATCAGCAGGGGCTTCTTGGGGTGGTGGTGCGGCCACCACAGTTGCTTCTGATTCAACTTTCTTGGTTTCCTCTTCCCCCATAATTATATATATAGCTATATATATATGCCCCAAATGATTGGTACTGATCTGAAAAAATAAAGTAAAAAGAAAAAAAGAAGAAGAGGTACTGGAAATATAGCAGAGAACAGGTTCACAAAACTCTACAGAGAGAGAGAGCCCAAAGCAGAGGGTGGAGGTAGAAATAGGAGTTGAAGTTGGATGCAGCCAAAAGAAGGAAAACTAAGGGCTCGTTTGAGGCTAAAAAAATCAAAAATTTTTAAATAAATTTAAAAATTTTAAAAATTTTTTAATTATATTTTACTACATATTAATTTTAAATCATATCAATCAAAATTTTTAATTTTTTTTTAGTTTATTTTGTGACTCCAAACGAGTCCTAAATAGTGATTTGTTTGGCCGTGAAAAACAAAGTTTTGGAGTTCCTCCAGTCAATTTCATACAACTTTGGAGGACCCTTTTTTTTTTTTTTTTCAAAAGCAAAACATTTTCAATTTAATCAGATTTTAAGGATTCTCATATTCATGAGTTCTTTGTTAAAACTAGAACAACTGTGATTTGGGTATCTTATTCTTGGTATAAAAAATATCTAAACATGTGGTAGCATCTCCGAGCAATACCTTGTCAAATAGAAGGAATGATAATTTCCTATTCTCCGGACCACTATGGCTAGTTCCCACAAATAAATAAGGTATTTATTTATTACTTTTTTGTTCATTTATTATAATTTTTTTAATTTAGTTAGTTTCTTATCATGTGAATATGATATTTAAATATTATCAGGTGAGTTTACGTCACGTCCACCAAAGTCACTTTCACCATGCGCATTAAATATTAAATGATAAGTATTAAATGCGTTGTAAAATAAACCGTAACATACATTTACACTTATGTATTTATACAAATGCAGGACAATATTTTTATATAAATTTATTCACTCTCTCATATTATAAATACAAAACTTAACTCCAAAATTTAAGTAAGTTCACCATTTGTCAACTAAGCACTTGTGATTTTTTCCGTTATTTCTCTTAAGCTTATTCTAATTTTAGCACCGAAGGGTTTCTGATTGGAGACCCTTTTTGGCTATTTCCTCTAATTTCTTGTGCTCTACAGGCTTAAATTTTGCTATTTCAATTAACGTGGTGATTTAATTTAGTAATATTTTTTATTGTCGAACACTTACAATTAACACTAGAATTTCTTCATACCAATTTTATAGTTAAAAACAAAATAAGATGATTAATAAGGTAAAAATTAATAACTACTGATACCATTACAATCAACATAAAACTTTTATGCTTGATATACATTTATTGCGGTGGTGAAAATTTTATAAGGGGATAATTGTTATTTAATAATAATTAAAAAGGTAACAATTTTATGATACTATGCATGGATTAAAAGAATAAATATCACATAGCAATAATTATGTTGCGTTTACATGCCACAAAAAATTATTGTATCATATTTGGACTACCGAGAAAGATCATTGCTTGAGAGAGGAGTGTAAAAAGATGTTTTATGGGATGATAAGAAAATGGCATAATTTTTTCATTACTTTTCATTAGCTACACCTTCTCACCTGTAATAATTTATTCTCAGTATAATTGTTACCCATTCTTCTGAACTAATATAACGGAGGATAAAAAATTATTCAGTAAAATTTACCCTATGTTACTCCTAAAACAAACATACCCTTAAATGTTAGATACTTTATCTGTTTTATTTTTAATTTTTTGTTGTAAAAATTAATCTAATTATTAATTTTATTATTTAAAAAGGATATTTAAGGTACAGAGCTTAATTTCCAATTAACATATACCGTATGGTTCCAATTGTTGTCATGTGGATGTGGCCCAGCAGCTAGTATCTCAACCCATATATAGGGCAGTTGGTTTGGATTGTGGACACGCAAAATTGAGAGAGTCGTTGATGGCAACATTCCAACCATTTCAGTAGTTGTGCTCAGACAGAAAGAGGGAGAGTGTTAAATTTGGCCTCTGTTTAGAATTTTAAAAATTATTGATAATATTAATAATATTTAAAAATTATTTATTTTTTTATTTCATTATAAAAATTATGAATTTATGACTTTTATCAATTTTTATCACTTAATTAAAAAATTGGACATAAAAATGCTTGGTTTGAAAACTATTAAGTCACATTTTTTTCGTTTCATTTCCTTTGTATTATATGACTTTTTTATTAAAATTAATTTTTTTATTTGGTTGATTTAAAACACATTATTTATAAAAATTATAAAAAATGATAACAATTGAAAATTTTACGAAGAGCTAAGGTGCATTTAGAGTGATAAAAAGTTATTATTTTTTAATTTGTTCAATAAATAAAAAATTAAAAATTTTTAGAAAATTTTGGTATTTTTTAATAAAATTTAGTTCCCCAAACGAAATCCTTTCTAAAAATATCTAAAAAAGAAACTTAGAATTAGTATTTGCCAAAACATTTCTAAAATAAGAAAAATGTTAAATATATTTTATTTTTAACTTATGAAACATTATTCATCGCAAAAAATAATAAAAAAAAAAAAGAAGACAAAATGGGAGAAACAAAAGTTAATATGCATCAAACATTTTTATACTAACAAATTGTTGGGAAAATAAAGGGAGCCAAAAACACAAACACACACAACAACACAAGAATTTTACGTGGTTCGGTAATGCTTACATCCATAGAGAGCTTCACTATATTTTATGAAAAATATAGAGGAATACAAAAAACTTCTCTGCCTCACTTCTCTCCCTCTCTTACAAAAACCTTTTTGTTTTTTGCCACACCTAAAACAATAATCTTCTGCACATATTTATACTAATTGTTTAGGACAAAAATAGAGTGAGAATTTAACAGAAAATTAATAAAAGGAATTTACTAATTGTTATTTAATGGTGGCAGTTTATTTAAGCTTCCATCCATCCACGTGGGTGGATAGCATGCAGGTCAACA
>JAVXUM010000004.1:8760024-8776190 GCA_035590655.1 Pouteria glomerata
GTGGCCCCCTTTCCGTCATTGTGTTTGGGCCAAAAATTTGTCAAAAAAATAAGAAATAAAAATTATTTTTTTTTGGTTGAGATTGTAATAAAAATAGAATAAAAAGGCATAAAATTTAAAAAATAAATTAAATATAATAAAAAGTTAACATATTCATAAATGTCTATTATTTTATTACATTTTTTTTTTGAATTATTCAATTCAAACAAAACTATATATTTAAAATTTTACATTTTATTTTATTTTTCAACTCTTTTTTCCATCACCAAATCATCATTTTAGTTTGGCACTACTTAAAACGTTGACAAATTCTAAAAAATTTCTGAAAAACTTTAAAAATTTCTAAAATTCTCTACTACTTTTTAAACAATCACAACTATTATAACTTTAGAAAAAATTGTATAACTCGAGTTCGATTAATAGAATAGTTGTAATTTTTTTTAAGTTACCAAACAAAATCAATTATCAATATTTTTTTGAAGAGATTTAAAAACCGTTCTGATAGATTTCTCTGCAAAGTCAAAAAGTTTCACTATTTATCTCTGAAAAACATGGTTTCACACCAAACATCTAAAAATCACTCAAACCATATTTTTCGTTATTTTTTATTACACCAAACACCCTCTTAGAGGTGTTTGGAGGATAAAATTTTTAGTAAGTTTTGATAGTTTTTTGTTAAAAATTATTAGTTATAATTTTTAGTGTGCTTGGTAAAAAAATTATAATTTTTTACAATTTTGTGTAACTTTTTAGGTATTTGGTGAAATTGTTACTATAGCAGAGTAGAAAAGTAATAACTTTTGGGTGTTTGATAAAGTTTTTTACTGTAGCAGAGTAGAAAAGTATAAAAAAAGTGATGTCTGTTTTCATATCAAATTATTGTAGTAGAGCAGAAAAGTGATAAAAATTAACAATTTACCGAATATCAAATTACTGTAACAATAATAATTTTTGGTATTTTTTTTATTAAAAATTAACCTATCAAATTCAACGTAAATAACTTTAGCTTAATAGCCTAAAATAACCGATGCCACATGCGACAAGGATGGTCACCCAAAAAGCAATGCAGCATCTGCCTGCGAATTTTCACATGCCAGAAGTTGGTTATTGCTCCAGATGCTTCAGCTGACAGCAATGTTTTACCAGAAGAGAATGATCAGCCCCATGTATCAAAACATAAAAAAAAGCTTTTGAAGCGAGCCTTCTACTACAATAATTAGAATTTTGCATCAAATTTCCCGTGATATTACTTTTTCGATCATTAGATGGTGATCAAATGGTTCAGATAAATTAATATATTTTAATTAAAAATTTTTTTGAATAAATTTAAATTATTAAATTAAATCTAACCATTCAAATCATCGATATTATACAACCGATAACAACTTTATTTTAGCCTCTCCCTTCTAATAATTAACCAGCTAGAGAAAATCCACTTATTTGTTGTCTTATAGGCTGTGTTTGGTAGTACAATTATTAACCAACAAAATACTAAAAGTTATTTGTGAGTATTTGACAAAAACATTAAAAGTTGTCACTTTTCTTCTTTATTACAATAATTTTTTAACTCAAAAATTACTAAAAGTTACTAAAAATTGATAAAAGTTGCTAAAAATTATCAAAAATTTTACTAAACACTTAAAAGTTACAAAAAATTATTAAAAATTACTAAAAATTAAAACTTGTTTCACCAAACACACTAAAAGTTACAATTTGTAATTTTTAACTAAAAATTATAATTCCAAATATTCTCGTAATAATCAAAACTCTAATCTCCTTTATTCCCACAGTGAGATTGGTTTTCCAAGTCCCAAAATAGCCATAACCCTCTAGCCTCTAGTCTTGTGTTGTGTGACTATGCTCAAGCAAACAAGTAAAAGAGTAATGTTATTATTTTAAAATTTATTATCGGGATTTACTATGCTTAGCTATATAAGAACTAATATACCTTTAAAGTAAAACATAACCTATTAGCAAGTTACATGTATAAAAATATTATTACCACGTCATTTTAATAATAAATTTAGAAAATAATAAATTATAAAATGTACATTTGTAATTTACATTAAATATCACTTTAATATTTATAATTTCAATTGTAATAGTCAACCCTCTATAATTATGATTTTAAATTTACCTTTAATCCTTCTATTAACAATTGATAAAAAAAATTAACGTAAAACACCATGTATCTATTATATCATATTGATATCTATTATATTTATTATATCATATCTATTAATAAATTTAATAGAATGGATAAAGTAAAACTTAACTATAATTATAAGGAATTGAGTATTATAATTAAAATTGTACAGATTAAAGTGATATTCATTGTAAACATTAATGTAGAGAGTAAAGTGAGATCAATAATTTCTATAATTTACCCATTAATAAAAATTGCTAACCCCGTAATTTTTTCCTAATGGTAGGACTCTATTGTTTTGCTGAACTCCTGGATGGTATAGGTTTGCATTCCCATTTCCCAAGCTCAACCGAATTCTTTCTGGATGGAGAAACGGCAACCTCCTTTAAGGTTAAGGGTATATGTCTCTATATTGCTTGTATTCCAATTTCTAAGACCCAAGATCCGAAAGGAAACTGTCAATTAGCCATATATGCTTGTCATATATGGTAATTAATTAATCATCATGACAGGTCAAAAATAATAATAACAATAATAATTTATGAATGAGTAATAACAAACAATCAGAAAAGAAACCCCAAGTCTCCAACCGATAATGCTATCAAATAAAATTAGAAAAGATTAATAAAAAAAATTTTGGTCAAAATGATATGGAGATAATTATAAGCATATCATTTTAGAACAAAAATTTTATAAAAATATTTGGTATACTTATTTTGAATTCATTTTTTATTTTGTATTTTTAAAAATAAAAAAATAATTTAAAATGTATTTGATATTTTTTAAAAATCTATTTTAGAAAACAGAAAATTATTTTATACATGTGATGCAAAATGAAAAAAAATTGTTTTACGTGTTTTTTATTCGAAGTAAAAAAAAAAAAAAATTTCAAAATACGAAAAATAGAAATTGTTAATTCAAATATATTTTCTATTTTTTGTGTTTTATGTTTTAAAAATATAAAACAAATAAAATAAAAAAATAAAAATACAAACCAAATGCTACCTTTAATATTTTTAAAAGTACAATTCTCTAATTATCATGATAAAATTTATTTATTGTAAATATATATATATATATTATGATTTTACAAAACATAATGTAACAAATACAACTGGAAGAAGTTTAATAACGCAAAGACTTGTATCTATCTATATATATAAATTTGAGGAACATATGAAGAGAGACTCTTCTACCTCTCCATTATTTCAGGATTTGGATTATCATCCTGATGATCAGAATTACCAGAACGGGAAACCAAGTTGATGAGAAAGTCAAAGACATCAGTGGCCAAAATAGCGGAAGCAACATCTTCTTTGTGGAGTACCCTTTTTTTGGCTTGCATGGTGATCGTCCAAGACCTCCTGGTAAGTTCTTCTATGAAGAGCTCACAGGCTTTAGAGCACACAATGGGGGCCTCCCCAGATATCATCTTTACATCCTCGCTCGACTTCTTCATGATCTTCTTGATCCTTGCCAGTGGTAACAAATAGGGCGCAGTTTTCCCAGATGATAGAATCCTCGAATATGTTCCTGCTTGCCTCATCTTCAGATTTTAGGGGGGACTATCACAATTCATGAAGAATGAAAAGTTGAATGAGCAGAGATCTTATATGAAAAACAGAGAAAATGAAATGAATGAATTACACTACATTGACCTATTTATATATGTGTGTATAGAGAGAGAGAGAGACGGAATATTTATTTACACTACATTGACCTTTTTTTTTTTTTTGTATATATATATATATAGAGAGAGAGAGAGAGAGAGAGATAGAGATAGAGAGAGATAGAGAGATTGAAAAGTTAAAAAGGGAATATATAGGGCCGTTGAGGGAGCAGGTTAAAAAGGAAAGGTGTGTGAAAGCAATAAATGGGAAATGTTACGTCAGTCTCGTGACTTTGATTTAAGATCGTTGATAAAATTCAACCAACCGTAGGGGGTGGGTAATGGGGCATGGAGAGCACCTGAGAGTGATATGTGAAGAAAATAAGGTTAAAGAAGGCCGGCCTGCCTGCTAATTGTGCCGGCTAATTAAAAAGAGTTCCCTGAATTTTTAGCCTTTTTTTTTTTTTTTGAACTTCTATTATATATATGTGTGTGTATGTAAGTATAATTTCATTTGAAAGTAATAAAATGGCCTTTCTGACCTTCAAAACAACCACTCACAAACAAAATTTATACCGTTAATAATGATAGTGATAAGAAAAATTTCATATAATGAGGTTTTTGAAACAAAAAAATTGATAAAAAGTATAATAAAAATATAATTGATTTGATATAAAAAAAAATATGTGTTAAAATTTAATAAAAATTAAGTTATCAGGCCTAAATTAGAAATGAAGTAGTGTCCATTTTTTCTAGATGATTTTAAGAAGAGGGATCATTCAAGTCTGTCACATCTTTCCAAACAAATGACACTAGTGGCTATAGTTATCATGACGGCTAGCCCGATTGATTTAGCCTTATTTTTTACGAGCTTGGATAATAAAAAAAAATTATTCATAAAATGAGCTTTGATAAAAATTTAAGAATGAAAATTTTGCTTGTCAAATTTGAGTTTGTGTATATGTCTAGTTTTGGCACGCGGTTAATAAATAATTAATATTATTTTATTTCTATAGATAATACATTATATATTTTATTTTTGTACATAATATATATATATTCTTAATTAAGTGGCTTCACTAATGAATTTAGACTCAGATATTTATTCTGGGGTTGGTCTTAAAAATTCCAGAGAGTCTCAATATATTAGATCATCAGACTTGGACAGGCTTAGAGCATATGCGTTCTCATAATAATCATGCATGAATCAAGTCCGGGTCAGAATTTAATTAGGTCAGTACTAGCTAGCTGATCATACCAACTTCAACCCCATAAACAGTTCGCATGCATGAGAATTGAGAAGGTCATGCAGAATTTTTTTTGCTTTTATAAAATAAAAAATGAGAGTTATTAGGGGGGAAAAAACTAACCATTTCTTCTAATTTTCAAGTTTTCATTATTCCTTTGTATGTAATCCATTATCAAGTTTAAAAATATCAATTCATGCATTCAATTACTACAATTCAAATAGAGAAAACAAAATTTCCGGTACAACAATAAATTTTTAATCTTCCTCGCTAATTGTTGGTAATTGTTGATACTTTTTTATTTAGAACTAACAATAATCCACGCCTATGGTACTTTCAACAAAATTAACATTAAATTTTCTTAAATTAAAAAAATTATGATAAGTCATGAATTTTAATTTTTTTTTAAAATTTTAGGTCCTAACAAGGGTTTCAGGGGATTGCAGACAATTTTCTACTGTGAAGACTGTAATGTTTAAACCAAGGGTCGAGATGAAATTAAACTTTATTAATTTTATCAAACAATATTTGTTATTCCATTTATTAATTCATTCTAATATACCTTGATTTTTTCCTGATTCTTGATTTAAACACTGTAGCCCTTTAGAACCAGGCTTAACAACTACTACATATGTTTCGCTCTCTTTCTCCAATTAATTTTGATAATTACCACAATAAAAAACACAGATTATAGTACTTTAATTTGAAAGGTTCAACTTTCTATAAATTATAACTGGTTAAAATTAATTTGGCAGTGAAGTCCACTAAAATATAGTAAAATTTAAAACGCTCATACAATTTTGTGAAATAAATGGTAGTAGAGTCTACTAAAATAAGAATTGACAAGAAAGTTAAAATATAAAAATGACGTCAATTATTGAATGAAAGAAAAAATAAATTTTAGCTATTAAATCATAGTTTATAAGAGAAATATTTTAAAAAATCCTCTTTTATTTTATAAATGTCATGTTCAAATGTATGGAATAATGAAAATGCTATTCGACCAAATAAATATACTAACAGGTAAATGATGTGACAGTAATAAAATTGTAATTAAAATAAACTTATATGAGTATATTATTTACAAGTAATAGGTTCACAAGTGTTGAGATCGTTGCACTTACTTTTTTTTTATAGACATTTTTTTTTTTTGTTATATAATATTATTAGTAGCATCATCATCGTCATTAGCTTATATATTAAATGATCCTAACAACCACAACAATCAACACTTATAGTGACTAAAAATTTAATATCTAAAAATTATTTTTTTGTCACTAAAGATATTGCCCGTCAATTATAAGTTTATCATTGGTTAGCAGATATAAGTTGATCACAAAAGATATTGGTGACTAAAAATATAATTGGTTGGTAAATATATAACTTTAATCTTCATACCATACTTTGATCTTTAAAAGTTTAACTTTTAATATTCAATTGGTTACTAAATTTAGATTTTTGACAATCAAAACAAACTTGATCGGAAAAAACTACCATTTAGAGATCAAATTTGTTATTTAGTCTAAAATATACATTCATTTTACGTCAATTTTTATTTTTATTAATTTTTTTTTTTTTTTTTTTTTTTTTAATAGGCAAGTTGGTGGATATTTGATTTATATTCATTGTACAAACGCTCATGAGATATATATAACAGGGGTTTGGTTTAGATTTGGTCTAAGTTTCAAACATAAATAATTAAGGTCAATAAGTCTTTGATTGGTGATCGATATTTGAAAGGTAATTATTTATTTGTAGTCTAGGCATGCTCGATCACCTTCGACAGCTAGGTTTCTATCGTCGAATTAACAATCAAGAATTGAAAAACATACCAGGTTAAGCGTATAGTTTTTGTCCTACGTCGTTCATTGCAATTGCTAGTCGAGCGGCTAGCGACCTCCTAGCTAGGATGTAAATAAACATCACAAATATAGGAACGAATCTAAAGGGTTAAAAAGTGGACATGGCTTTCAAGTTCTAAAAAAATACCACTCATATATATGAATTTTTGATTTAAAAAAATTCATACTATAATTTAATTCCCTCAAAATTTAAAATAAAAAAATTATCTTAGTCAGAAAAATACCACTATTAGCACATATAAAATTTTTAGATTAGAAAAATTTATTCAAAATTTAGGTTATGAACCAATACGCTTAAAATTTATTTTTTTCTTAATTATTATATATAATCTAAAAGTTAAAAAGTCAGCTAATTGTACCATCTATATATATTAAACACCAGTGCACACGTATCACGTGTGATTTTTTGTCTTAATAATCAATAAAAATATTTTATTTTTGTAAATTACGAATATTTATTTAGTTTTTCTATTATGATACGTACATAGTTTTTATATTGGTGAACACGTGATACACGTAAATTTTTATTTTAAAACTATGTGTGTATCATTAATTAATTAGTTAATTATAAAGAAATTAACAAAAATGATTCAAGTAATAAATAATAAGTAGTTAAGGTTATTATGAGAAAAAAAAAATAAGTTTCTCAAAAAAAGAATTCTATCGAAAGGAGAGTTTCACTAAACTTATGAGTTTATCCTATAATAATATATATATTTATTTATTATTTATTAAATATAATTTATTATATCCATTATAATTGTTTTGACCCCGGACTCAAAATCTTGAGTTCGTCCGTGTATATATAAATCATAGAAAGGCTCGTTTATGTTATATATATACTCAAAATTTATACTTAATTACCAAAAATAAAATTATACTTAAAATAATATAACAATAACATTTTTACATTATTAAATTTGTTCATAAGTTATGTTTTTAAAAATAATTAATTTATAATCAATTCTCTATTATAAAGTTTTATAATAAATTAATTCAATAACATTGCTTATAAATTAATTCTGACAATAAATTAATTTTGAAAATAAATCTTTAGAAGTGAGAGAGGCGGTCACTCCTAGCTACCACTTTCAATTTTATACAAGGGTTTAAAGCTATTGTTATAGTAATTACTTTTACTTATCCATCAAATTAAAAACTATTTATTTATTATTATTTTTTGGGTAACTAATTTAATGTTATTTCACTGGAACATTTTAGAATATATTTGAAATTGGTGTCTAGAAAAATCAAAATAAATATAAATTTAGTCTAAAATTAATATTAATTAAATAAAAATATATTATTATTTAAAATTCTAAAGATTCTGTGCAACGCATAGTAATTTTATATAGAGATAGTAGGTATTTTCACGAATCAAACTACATTTGATTTTCCTTTTCTGCCCTTTGAACAATAGAAGTAATCATAAGCCAAACAATGTTATTATAAAGTCTATGTGAGTAGTCCTCATGTGCCCTGTACCAAAAAAAAAAAACATATAAATATAAACTTGCTTTCATCAGTCTACGCATGCTTTTGTAATCGCAAAGGCAATAAAAGTTGAATACCGTAAGGGGGTATTTCATAAATAAATAAAAAAATTAATTTTTTTTTTGTGGCAACGTTTTGTTCTAATATTATCATGCATCATTTTTGGTAAAAAAAATTATGCATTTGGTAACAACTTGTAAAAGTTAAAACAAAAGTTTGAGAAAGTTGAAGATATTTAGTGAAAGTTCTAAAATTTATTAAATTTCAAAAAAGAAATTTGTAAAAAATTAAATTTTATGAGAAGTTAAAAAATTCTGAATTTCCCAAACCAACCTTAGGTGGTGTTTTGATGGAAGAAATATTAAATAAAAATTGTACAAAAGTAACACATGATAAAATTTAATTAAATAAAAATAAAAAAAATTATAATTTTTTATAAATTTTAATAAATTTTAACTCCTCCATACAATGCCATCAGCCAATTGCTAGCTACGAGGGAAATTTACCTTCTTTGCAACGATGTGATAGACTTGGTAAATGGAGGGTTAGCAAAAATTGGTCAAGCTTTCTGGTTATTCTTATATAAATATTCAACTTGGCTAGCTAATTTTTAAGTTTAATCGCTTGTTTAAAAGAGTTTTAAGTTTGTTATTTATCAGAGGATTAGCTTAACAAGTCAAGTTTTAAATTTGGTCTCTAATACTCACATATTCAAAGATTTATCCAATTATTAATTTTAAGATTCTAAAAATTTCTCACAATATAGTTAGGCTTAGGAATGTTTAAAAAAGTCCCATGCGGTTAGTTTAGTGGAGCAGGAGTCATGTTTGGGATATGTGGAGGAGGTGCACATCCCGGGTTCGATTCCTTCTTGGGTGCCTAGCAGATTTACCTAAGTAGTGTGGTTAGGGGCTGTTGCACTACTCCGAGATTTATCCAGTGAACACTTAAAGGGTAGTGACTGCGGGTTTCTTGTCATAAAAAAAAAAAAAAAATATTTAAAAAACCAACTAAACAGTTAACCCGATCTAAATCGACCCAAATCGATGCTATTGGTTAGTTTAACGGCTAAACAGTTCAATTGACAATTGAAAATTAAAACTATTTTAGTTGAGCAATTTGGTTAGAGAGTGAACCTAACCAACCCACCCAACCAATTACTTCAAAAAGTGTGGAAATATTTTAGTTTTTTTCATATTATGTCAACTTTGACCCAAAATTTTAAATATTTGCTATTAATTTTTTATATTTAACTGAAGTTTTTATTTGAAGTATTCTAATTGACAAATAGTAATTGAGTTTTTAGTACCATTTGAAGGCTTTTTAATAGTTTAGTTAATTTTTTTTTTTTTTTTTTTTTTTTTTTTGTAGGTGAGTACTCTTCTCAACCGGCCAAATCACTCAATTAAATCTATCAATTTGACCAATCCAACCGCAATTTGAATTCGGTTTGATTTTCTCTCTATCTACCCTGGACAGGTTGGGTACTGAGTGAACTCTCAACCCAACCCAATACAACCCGTGAACACCCTTAGAGAAGCTAGCCTAAAGATTAATTATTCCCCCAAAAAAAAAAAAAAAAAATCTTTAAAACTTGGGCCTACCCCAATTGTTGCGGTCTTTAATCATCACAAGTACGTCGATGGTGGGCGGTTTTTCCTCGGGTTCCACTACTATGTACGCCCAATAGAAGGGCAGAGACACTTTTCCTCAAACCCCGTTATTCAGGGCCGTTTAGTGGAATAATTTTTAATAAAAAATTATTAAAAATTATCATTATTATAGTAATTATGTATTTAATGAATTATTAATTTTTATCACTTTTCTATTTTGTTATAGTAATTTAATATGACAGCATACCTCACTTTGTTACACTTTTTTGCTCTACTATAATAAAAAAAAAACTTACTAAACACACAAAAGTTATCAATTTTCTGCTCTGCTACAGTAAAAATTTCACCAAACAAACGAAAGTTACTCAAAATTATCAAAAATTATATTTTCTTTTACCAAATATCACTAATAATTTTTAACAAAATACTACCAAAATTTACTAAAATTTCACCTACCAACCGCCCCCTCAGTCCCTCCGCCATCTCTGCATGAGTAAGGCGTAGTGACATAACGATGTTTTCGGTTGAGATTTGGTAGAGCTTACAGCATAGATATATAATTAATATACACATCATTTGTTTCATTGGTGATGTCAAATATTCAACACATAGATGATTTAATTAATGCCACAAGCATGCTCACTGGGACAAGTTTGTTTCTATTATTATTTATTTATTTCCATCAAAGAGTTGAAAAATAATAATAACAGGCTCTGGACATCCTGTCTGTAAATAGGAAAAACTAAAAATTTCAAATTATTAAATTTTTGTCTCCTATAAGTTAGACATACGTGATGATATCAATGATATAATTTAATGTCGAATTATTGGTTACAGATTAGAGATAGGTACCTAATGAGGTAATCAGACAACCCATGGAGATTAGAGATAAGTTGATTTCCCGATGCCTGCACCAAAATTGCAGAAGCTAGCTCCACATGTTAACTTTCTATGGGCCAGCCCAATGAATATGGTCTTCACCACAAGTCGAGGGAAAGTGCTTCTTCCTGGGGCTGCATTACTTAGTCCCGAAAGCATAGTCAAGCCCTTTTTATCAAATAAATTAATAAAGAAAGAATAGAAAAATCTGTACTTCTCTATTAAATTCTCCCATTTTACGTTACTCTTTAATGAAAAAGAGTAATGTGGAGTGAAAAAGAGAAGTTAATGAAACAGTATATTTATCATTTTCTCTAAACAAAATGATTAATCAATCAAAAAGATTTTTTACTAAATAAATCTTTAGTGGAGAATTTCATATAATTTGTAATATATGTATCAGTCAACTAATATGATAAAATCTCTTAGAGTTAGTTCGAGTGGCTCATGAATATGCTTTTCACATAAATCATATAGATTTAATTCTTAACTCAAGTGGAATGTACGTGAGGGGTTGTGTACATTTTCTCAGTTTACCTATCAATTACGTGATTTATTAAAAACTGCAATAAATTGGTGTACGTTCCAAGTTACTTTTAAAAAAAAAAAAAAAAAACAATTATGAACTGCTCTACCTTTTTAAGCCAAAACATCTTTCATCTGGTTGATGTAACGCTTATGATTTTATATTTTAAAGTAATCTCAATAAGAGTTGTACCTAAAAAAGAAAAAATTAATAATAACGAAATATAACCGTAGTATTGAACTTTATTTCGCTCTTACTCTTTCTAAATTATGGACCTCTCTAAAGACGAAGAAGGAGGAGAAAAAGAAATAAAGGATTACGCTATTGCTTATTTTAGGTATAGTTTGGAGGTGTAATTTTTAGCATAAATGTATCAACTTTTGGAATATAATTTTGATTTTTTTTTTTCTGTTCAATTATAATAAGTTATTCAACTCAATAGTTACTAAAGTTTTTATCAAAAATAGAAAAAAATGGTAGCAATAATACCAAAGTAATTGTTAATACAATCTCATTTAATACTTTTTGTATCTATTAACAAAATTATCCTCGTAAGCTATTCTTGTTTTTCTCTTTGTTATTGATTTCCCTCAACTCATATATATTCGTCTCTATCTCTTTCCCTCCTTTTAATAAAGATTTATCTTTCTTTCTCTTAAAAATACTCATCTACTCTATCTAATTCTTAAATTTTAAGTTCTTTCAATTATACCCATTAAATTTATAAACCTTTTTTTCTATTTATCCTATATTTTTTCATAATTTACATAATAAAAAATAAATAAAATTGGATATTAATAATCAAAAAAACAAGAAAATATTTATTATTTAACGTTTTTGTGTTGTATACTTAATTTTAATTTTATATTCTTAAGATAATACAAAAATAATAAAATTATATTTTAATATTTTCATGACATTGAATCTAAAAATTTTACTAGACACATTGTAAATATTATAAAATTAAGCTTAAACTATAAAATATATAGGTGAACTTGAATAGATCATCAAAAAAAATTTTAACATATTAAACTCGTTTTTAATTTATTACACTATTAATACATTAAAACTTATTTTTGATGATTTATTCAAGTTCACCTATATATTTTATAATTTAAACTTAATTTTATAGTATTTATAATGGTTCTAGTAAAATTTTCAAACTCAATATCATAAAAACATTAAAATGTAATTTTGTTATTTTCAAATCATAAAATCTTAAGAATGTAAAATTAAAATTAAGTACACAACACGAAAATGTTAAATAATAGATATTTTTCTTATTTGTTAGGTTATTAATTAGATATTTTAATTTTGTTTAGTTTTTAATTATGTATATTGCAATAAATATGGGATAAATAGTAAAAAAAATATTTATAAATTAAGTGGGTATAATTGAATGGAGTTTAATTTAAGAATTAGATATGGGTTAGATGAGTATTTTTTAGAAAAAGAGAGAGAAGTATTTATTGAAGAGAGAGAAAGTGATAGAGATAAATATATAAGGTTGAGAGGAATTAATAACAGAAAGGAAATGAGGGTAATTTTGTTAATAGATACAAAAGTATTAAATGAGCTTTGCCTAAAAAAAAAATTAACTGTTATTAAAAGTTGTCAAAAAATTTATCAAATACCTAAAAATTATTACTTATTTTATCAAATATACTAAAAAATTTTAACTACCAATTTTTAATTAAAAAAATACTAAAATTTGTTAAAAATTGAACTTCCAAACATATTCTTGATGACAGATTTATAGTCTCTTTAAAATTTAAAAAATATTACTTAATTATTTTTTTCAAGGTATAAAAAAATATTTATTGCAAACCACTCTTAAAAAAAAAAAAAAAAAAAAGATAGAGAGAAAAAGGGTTATGCTATTTGTTATTAGAGTGTTCCCGCAAAATTAAAATATAGATATACAAAGACGAAGCTACGATCTTATGATATGGGGATAAAAAAAATTTTAGCAAAAATATTGATGTGTATATGTTTGATGGAATGCTTTATTTGATATTAAGCTCTTTTTGAAAAAGGGAAACAATTAGAATCGAATTGAAAAAAAGAAATACTAACTTGTCATTGAGATTTATTTTTGTTGAAATTAAAAAATAATTTTTTTCAATATTACAGTTGACAGAGAAAATGGTATGCAAAGAAAGAGATAATAGCAAAGTAAAAGAATGTAAATATGATAAGAATATACAGTATATAAGAAAAAATGTGAAAAGATAATGAGCGAAATAATTTGTAGAAATAGATAGAGAGTGAAAGAGTTAATAACAGTGAAGGGAGAAAAGCTAAAAAATAATAGGAAGACGAACCGCACAGTGAAAAATGAAAAAAGATGATAATTAATGATATAAAAAAAAGAAATCTTGAGGGTAAAGAGAAATATTTTTAGATTTGTATTAAAAAAAATGTGCTTAACTAATTTTTATGTAAAATATTTGCGGCTTTGTCATTAATGATGTATTTATTTTTGTTAACTATATTATATGTATCTTGACAAAATATCGAAAGAGGGGATTATGACCACTCCTAAAACACCCAAGTTTGGTTTCTGTATATATATATTACTTAATCTTCTCAAAATATAAAAATTTTATCCTTTCCTCTGATCACTTAAACTCCTGCTCTGTCACCGATTTATTGGAGAATTTCTGATGCATTACTACCCACGATTTTGTAACTAAATTTTTTTTAATTTTAATTTTATCATAAATTATCTAATTTTTATAAAACGGTTCTCGACATTAATATTACATAACTGACCTGCGATGTTAACCCCCGGTCGACCTTGGATTACCTTTACGCAGCATTTGGCGGGTTTTAACTTTTTATCCAAAATTATCAATCAAATCTTGTCATCCAACGATCAAATCATCCCCAATGATTTATTATATGTGTCATCACTTGATTGGACCAACCAATTAATCTGAAGCTTCCATGGAAAAGTACCTCATGGCCTGCATACTTTTCTCACGCTGTGATCTTTGGAACATTTCTTTGGCAGCTGTCCGGCTGGTGATCTTTTTTTCCTCGGCACTTGCAGTAGTTATTATATATATATATATATTTGAATCTAATATTTTAGTTAACTTTTGCATTTCTCTGTTTTCTCTCTCTTTTTTCTTTTCCTTTATTTTCTTCCGAACAGGGGTGAGATTTGCACAGCTGCATGTGTGGTACAGATCGGTTGAGTTTAGATTTATAGTTAATAAAAAATCAAACTGAATGTAAATTAGAATCGAACTGAATCGAAAATATCAATTTAATTCAACTCAATTCTCAATTTAAATTATTTCAAATTAAACAAGGTCTATTTTCATTTTAGGTCAATTTGATCTAAAATTTAAAATTATATAAATATTTATATATTATAATATTATTTGATTTTAATAATATTATATAAATTTGTTTGGATGAAATTATTTTCATTTTAGATTCGAGTTGGTTCGATTTGGGTATTTATTAATTCAAGAATTGAATTAAAAATATTAATTCATTAATTTTTTAACATGAGATTAAACAAAAATAATATAAAATTAAACTGAAGTAATTAAATTATTCAATATTTTTGTGCGCTCCTAATGTGTGGCGGCAACAAGCTAGGCATGCATGTAGCAAATAATGGCTGTGAATGCGCTCTGCAGCAGCGGTTACAATAGGCTAATGATCCAAGCATGTGTGTGTGTATATGTACATATATATATATATATATATGTACATATACACATATATATGGGTCCGCCCTGCATCACGTGAGCACCTTTTATTGTCTCTCCTTTGGTGCAATCTCCGTGATCTTCGTTTCTCCGCAAGAACAGAGTGTTTTTGGTGTAACCAAAAATAATGAAATAGATGACTTAAGTAATATTTAGGTATTTAATCATAAATTATGTTTTTTAGATATAAATAATAAAAAATTTTAATTTTTATAAAAAAATTTGCCAGAACGATTTTAAAATTCATTAGAACCGCTTTGAAATCTTTTAAAAAAATATTGATAATAAATCTTATTTGGCAGTTTAAATGACGGTAATCATATTAAAAAAAAAATTACAGTTATTCTATTAATCGAACTTAAGGTATGTAATTTTTTTTTAAAATTATAATAGGTGTGAATATTTTAAAAATAGTATAAAATTTTAAAACTTTTAAGAATTTTTTAAAATTTTTCTATACTTTTTAACTCGCCGAACTACCCTTTAACCAGCATTTTAGCTTTTTAGCGTCATCTTCTCTTGTGGCCGAAAACAAAAAAGAAAAAATTAAAAAATAAAAGAAAAAGTGGGTGTGAATACCTGTAGTCTAAAGAAGTCATGATTAGTATCTTCCAGTGATTTGCTAAAAGCCGTAGTGAAGGATGGGGACCAGAATTTGGGGTGTTTAGGTTATCCTAATTAATTAAAATTTATTATTTTTTTTATAATTTTTTTAATTAAATTTCATTTCATACCGTTTTCATATCAATTTTTTATATTTTTGCTATACTTTTTTATCAATCAAAACGCTCTTTGTTGTTAATGAGAGCACAATTACATTTTTATTGGTTGGTTTATTAAAATTAATTAAAATTTACTATATTTTATTAATTTTTTATACTTTTTTTCTAATTAGATTTTACTTTAGATCTTTGTACCGTTTTTTTTTACTAACCAAAAATCTCTAAGTAAATGACAATGAAAGTAAAGAACAATAAAAGTCAAAGTTTAACAATAATATGATAAAAATTAATTTTTTAAATATAAATAAAATTAAAAAGAATAAAATATTTGTATCATATT
>JAVXUM010000004.1:8905858-8917844 GCA_035590655.1 Pouteria glomerata
TAACAAAAAAAAGCTACAAGCTAAGAGTGAAACCAATCGGATTCGAGAAGAAAATATAAGTCACAACCAAGCATATAATTCGGGTAGAAAAACTCCTTCCGCCAATGCTTTGTTTGGTTGGATATTTGATTCAGAAACTGTAGTATAAATTTTCGTTGATCATGAAATTTTCATATTTGGTTGACATTTAATCAGAATATTTTCATTTTTGAACATATAGTGCTTTCAACACTTCTACTCACATACAAACTCTACCACCATATCTACCCACAAACAAGCCAATTCGCATAATTTATTCAATTTTCGAGCTAAATTCCAACCGAACTTGAGACTAAACAAGCTAAAAATTATGTTCGACCCTAGCGCTTGATTTCAAAACAAGTAAAACTCGAACCAACTCTAAACGAGTCAAACACGAACAGAGCTAAATTTAATTTGCTTAACATATCCAGCATTGAGATGAACAACGAATGCGTTTCGAGACAAAAACAAAGCTGATTTCAATTCACAATTAAAGAGTTGGACAAAGACACCAAAAAGCAGTCCACAAAATAAGGGCATCTCTATCAAATGCTAGGAATGAAGTTCCTCGCACTTGAATTTCATGCCATTAACAATGTCCTTCAACTCTATATTCAACTTCAACCTCCGCTTTCCTGTACACATATTTTGGAGACATGGGTATGCCAGAAACTTCTGGAGAATCATGCCCAGTAGGAGCAGAAACCGCAGAGGATGTCACAGCACCATGTCATCTGCTTCAACCCATGACATTCATTACATCCCATTTTCACTATCACAAAAATGTTGGCTATAACAGCAGAAAGTATTTACCGGAAAACTCTCCCAGATTAGCCTTCCGTCAAAATTTTACTTTCCCAGAACATCAGATAGTAAACTGCCCATAAGAATTTGGGTGCCAAGGGGTCTCAGAGGTGAGAGACATACTGAGATCTGACACTCAGTTATGTAGAGCTGAAAAATATTGAAGACAACAAAAAGTGATAATCAAAACAACAACAATAAAAGCAGTAAAGTATCACAATCGTCAAACAACTACAAAGGGATCCTCAAAATCAAAGCATCCAAATTGTGGCACACCGCTTCAAACTCCATATTAAAATGGACATTTTTAATTGCTTCATCAGAATCAATCAGTTGAAACCAAGTCAAAATTATGGGGGATTGACCTTTTTCAACATCAATCAGTTAACAAAGACAATTGACTTTTTTCGACATACAAGTAGCTACATTGTGGGCTTCCTAACATAAGAGTCCAACATTATAGGGGAATAACTTTCAATTAACAAAGCTCGTCTAATTGATAGAAGCCAGAATTTGTTTTGGAGTGTGGCAAATTTAGGTTTAGAAAAAATTACTACTTAAAGAGTAACAAATAATAAGAACTTATTTAATTGTGTTCATAATTAAAATCACTATGCATATACATTACATTATTTTACACACAAAACATTTAAAAAAAAAAAATTAAACAAATTCCAAAATGCAAATTCCCCTATGGTAACGAGGAAGGTTCAACCTCACAGCTTCATCGCCTCCCTTTCTTGTGCTCTTCTCTGACTGCTATGAAACATGAAATGTACGATTTGTTTGGTTTGGTTTGCGTGTCTTTTGATTTTCATTCTTTATTTTCCTTTTCTAACTAATTAAGTATTATTTGATGTTGGAAAGTTCACAACGGGTTTGAAATTTTATTTTTTTTTTTTTTTAAATGAGGTTTCTCTGATATTTAGCAGTAAAGTAAATCTAAGAGTTCAGTGCTCAACCATGATGACCCTAGACCATAGACTGAGGGAGAAATGTGCTGAAATGACAAAGGAGCCACTCCAGCCTTGTCGAGGAAATGCGGGGCCTATGTGGCATGCAATTGATCAAGTAACCAATTATTGACCAATATCCCAAATGGAAACAGTGTGAAACTCTATGATTAGGCGTCTCTACACTTGTGATCTCTCCCTTAGCAAGCCAAGGAACATTCTCCCCAGGGACCAGGATTAGTGCCTCAACAACCCCTTACTCTAGCATTTAGATCGCTAGCCTCTTTGATGACGGAGCGAAAGGCTTTATTGGAGCAATCAGATCCTGGACTTATTTCCCTCTAGAGATATATTTCAAGAGGAGGTGACAAAAGGGAAGACATCATGGAGTTATAGGAAGAGAGACATTTCGTGAGGATCAAAGGAGTTCAACACGTTGCCTCAGGTAACTTGATGGGGCTAACCACTTTATGCGGCCATGCCCAATCTTAACCAGGCCACTTTAGGGGTGGGTGGATCTACATTTCACCTCACACTGGCTAATACAATGGGCCTCATGACATGAGCCACTTGGATTTGGAGCCTAATTTGGTCCTTGGAGTATTATCCCGTAGTTAGGCTGACACCTCATCAAGATACACGACTTCGTTTGTCCAATTGATGCAGTCGTAATTGCACTTGATTACATAGAGAAGAGGAATTGTTGCAAAGGAGAATTTGGCTAAATTGATTCTCTCTATTTTCAGTCCATTCGTGTATCATTGACTTTTCTAGAATAATGAGATATTTGTTAGGGAATCCCACTGATATAGAAAATTACTTTTAGGAAAGGTTAGTTTCCTATTTTTTTCTCCCCGTAATAGCTCTGCAATTTTGTATATAACTATGTAAAGGCTCATTCCAAATGTAATACAATTAACTCAATTTTTTCTCAGAACTCCACACACAAAACTTGGCATTCCAAGACAACCATAGCTGCCTAATCAAGGCTCATCGTTATACCATGACCTAAGCTAGATATCCGGAAAATTCTGCCATTAAGGCCCTCAAAAACCTGTTTTTGCAATTTTAGGAAATATTTAGATGGGTAATAACTTTTTATATGAGCATCCACTTTCAATGCTATTTATTTTGGCTTTCTTATATTTGATTTTTGAATCTCAATTGGGCCTTAAGTCAAAATCTCTAATTTTGGTAATGTTTTTATTTATTTCCTATGTTTTAATTATTTCCACTCTTGCTTAAGATTTCAGATTTAAAAGGGTTTTTCTATTTAAACTAGTTTATACCCAAGGGCTGGTTGACTGATTTTGAATACAGATTTTTTTATTATTAGAGAGAGTATCTCTATTTTTCTGTATTATCTCTGGTCATTCCTAGAATCAATAGAGTTAAGAGTCCACCAGTTTCTTCCCCTTCAATTAATATGCTTCCCTTCATCACCAACTCTGACCAACATAGAATCTCCTTCAAAGACCATATTAATATTGAGAGAGGCAAGAAGATTTTATCAGAAATAAAAGATCATTATTCAATTCCTCTTATGGTAGCAAATATAAATATTTCTTTGAACAAAAATATATAAAATAAAAATAAAAATTGAAAGTTCTGTCCACACGGTTAAAACCTGATAAAACATTAAACCTGAGAAATAAAGACATGACTGGGTGCGTGTCTGATAGTTTATGTATTTGTATGAGAGAGAGAGAGAGAGAGAGAGAGAGAGCATACACAGCTAAAGAAGCCCATTCACCAAGCTGTTGTTTTGGAAACGCAGGAATTTAGATGCCAAGTTTCTTATGGAAGTGGTCAACTTTTCAGTCTGTTGTGTCTCCATTGCCAGAGCACCTTCCTGTACCTCTATCTCAGACTTAAGTTTCTCCAATTGAACTTTATCTACTTGCAGATTTTTCTTCAAATTTTCAATTATTTCCATGCGCTCTATCTTTTCGTCTGTGAGTTTCTTGCTACGCTCAAGTGATTTTAGAGCCTCAAAAATTTCATCAAGTCGCTGATGTAGCCACTTTACATTTAACTTCATCTTGAGAGCATCTTTTACAGCAGAATAGTAAGCATACATTACATTGTTGTCAATTTTGTTCAATTTTCTTCTCTGTAGTTCTTGGACAACCTTGCAGATTCCTTCCACTATAGAATTTCGCATAAAACCAGACTCCAGGGGGCAATCCTTTGCAATATCTCCATACTTGTTCATTATGGCTTGAAGGGTTGAGGCTAGGGTTGAGTTCACATCGTATGAACCAACTTGCACTGTCAGGACATTTGCTGCAGGGTGGCTTTCACCAGTGTCATCAGAAGTGCTTGCCACATGATGTAAAAAAGCATCAGTAATTTGACTTGGTGGATTATTTGGGCTATGAATCCCTTCTATCTCATGTTCATACCGAGGAACAATGGTAATAAAAGGATCTTCTCGCAATCGCGAACCATTTGCTGGCTTGTGGACATCCTCCACACAAGCAGAACAGGTTTGAACAGCAGTTTTCTGACCTTCAACACCAACATCATGGGGCTCTTTCTTCATTTTCGGACCCTGCTCCATGCACTTGCAAGCAAGTGGTGAATTATCCATTTGAATGTTATGTTCGCCTGATTGAGTGCGCAAGAGAGGACTTGTCTGATTTCCAACAGCAGAGACAGATGGAGGGATATAAACATTGGCCTGTTTGGGTGACACTGTAAATGGTGCCAGAGACGCCTGAGTATCCTTTCCAATTTCCAGTTCTTCGTGAACTTGATGAAATGTAAAATGACACAATAACAAGATACTAAAGCCAAACTAGGCCCAAATAGATATTGCAGAAACTAAACAAAGCCCAAATAGATATTGCAGAAACTAAACAACTTGACCAACAGAGACAGAGATTCAAACACAACATTTGCATAAAAGTATGAGCAAGTAGAACAATGATCAAGAATAGGGTTGCGACTGATTTATCAGCAAACTCCAAACATTATTTCAAAGCGAGATTGAACTTAGAACATGAGTATATCTTTCAGCAAATATCAGCATAAGATCAAACCAATACAAATAAATTGTTAAATTTGTGTCCATTATCACAATTCACAAGATATATACTCATTCCATAACATTGCTGCTTCATCGTATTCAAAACAACAGGTGTGTTTTGAATTCTCCAACCTATTTGCACAAAATATAATTCCTTCACATTACCACAAAATAACCCCAGACTTGAATTGAACTGAGAACAGGAGACATACACAAATGAAAATCACCAATAGAATCCATGGGAATTTAACCTAGTGTTTTAACACTTGGGCCAAAATCTATGTAATACATCCATATATACATATGAACAAACAAATAAAAATCAAGGCCGTAATAATCATATTCCTGGCTGACCAAATAATAAAACCAGACATATCAGTATTCGGCATAACCTAGTAACAATGAACACCGCAAGTTAGTTACCCATCAACCAACTGTGAAACAGACAAAAGCAATATATCAACGTTCATATGCATCCAGAGATGCAGAGATCTGTGAAAATATACCTACGCAATGCTTAGGCAAGGTTTGGAGCAATACCAACCATGCAAATCAAATAAATCAGAATATTATAACTCATTCAAAGAAGACACCCAAGGACACAAGCTTTAAACATAACCATTACCATACACGATACATCATCTTTAAGCATGCCAACTGTGCCTTTGTTAGTAAAATTGGGTTCTAGAGTATACTGATGATTTAACAATTTCTCTAACATACACTGACATACATTCCAAGCAAATCATTCCAAGTGAGAGAGGTTAAACATATTCATGCAATGTCTTCTGAATTTGCTTCATATTAAGCAGCAAGACCACCACAGCGCTGAGTGATCTCAACTAAAAAATAGCAAAATTCATAAGCCGCCACCCCTCCAACGCATGCACACAAAAAAACAAATGTCGTTGCCTGAAAAATCTTGGCTGGGTCCAAACAAGGTACAACCAATCGCAGTATCAACGTTTGCACATTGCTCTGGACCCAGCTAAAAGTTATTTGGCAGTAGAGTTGGCCTACACAACAAAAACATGCATACATATATTATCCATACTATAGTATTAACGGAATCTCATTTGGTGCTCCTAACCTCTTACAAATATAATTTCCCTATTTAATTTTCGTTATTTTTCTGTAATTAGTAGATTAGAAAATGGGAAAAGTAAATTTCGCCCTAAAGGAACATGGGTTATATGTAGGAAGACAGAACGTGGATAATTGGATTTTGACCATGGGGAACAGTTATGAGTTTTTAAAATTTAGGAAAACAGTGATTTCATCTCAAGGATAGTCGATAAACCCACATTTTTTCAGAATTTGAAAACTCCTAACAGTTTGCCAATATAAAAATGCTATCTTCCACATTACGTCATTTCCATTAACAGTTTTCTAACCTAACAACACATTGATCCCTAAAAAAGATAAATTAAAAAAAAAACACACGATTATGTGTCCTCAACTGTACTATATCTATACTACTATATAAAGTGGTGTATCCCTCATTTTTAGCCCCCAGGGCACAGGTCAGCTGGCGAAAGGGCAGGGGTGAAGTGATCTCAGTCAACCGCCACTAGGGTTTGAGTCCCAGAGGGGCAGGGCCCTTGCATTGCACAGAACGGTAAAGACAGCCTCCGCACCCTGCGCCGCTAACGCACATATCGCGATTTATCTCCTCCACCATAACCCAGGGCAGGGCGGTGGGGGCCCCTAAAGTGGGGGTTCCACCTTTGGTGTATCCCTCATTTTGAAGCTGATTCAAAATTTTTAATTCCCTAAAATGGCCTCTAAATTCTGATCTTTTTTTTTTTTTTTTTTGTGTCTAACTGTTACAAGTTTACAACCTACATAATAAAGGGTTGATAGATAGGGTAGAGGAGGTAAATGGGCGGGTTTGGGTTGGGTTAAAGTGGGTTTAGACCCATTTAGCTTACGGGTTATATTTGGGTGGCTCATATATGGGTCCATTCAAAGCCAATAACCCTAACCCAAACCCAACCCATTTATATATGTCTTCAACTTTATTTATTTTATTGGTTTTGATATGTATAACCCAACACACAATTTTTTTTCTCTATAAAAATATAATATATCTAAAAAGAATGTAAAAATATATTTAAAAAAATTAGGGGTACAATAGTCATTTTTTGAGACATTCAGATTGACTTGAAACTTGTTTAACTAATAAGAAACACATTGATAAAAAATTTTCAACCATATTGTGAGTTTTTGCCTAAAGCAAGGTCTAAGGGTAAAATAGTAATTTTCTAACTTGAGTTTGAATTGGTTCAAAATTTGCTACGTTAATAAGAAATTTGTTGAATAATATTTCTCAAAATTTTGGTAAGCCTAAAATATAAATATAATCCAAAAACAGGCCAGTGGTAAAACAGTCATTCTTTGGCCACAAACTCAGGCCGCTTAGTTATAAGAAACATGTTGAATAATATTTTTCAACTTTTTGGGAAGCCAAGAAACCAAATACGGGTTGAATACAAGCACAGAGGTAAAATGGCCATTTTCCAACCTGAGTTTAGCTTGGGCCAAAACTAATTTAGATTTTAAAAAAGATGTCAATGAATATTTTTTATCCTTTTGGGTAGCCAAGAATCTGGCCAAAAACAGGTATAGGAATAAAACGGACATTTAACGATCCAAGTTTGGATCAGGACGAAATTTATTTAGCAAGAAAATTGCTAAGAAATACTTTCTTAACCTTTTATGATACCTATAATGGAATATGGGCCGAAATCAGGCCAATGAGTAAAACAGTCATTTTATGGCCCGGATCGAGCCAAAATTTTCTTAGCTAATAAGAAACATGTTAAATAATATTTCTTAGTCTTTTGGAAAACTCAAAATTCAAATTTGAGCCAAAAACTGGCCCAAAGGTAAAACGGTAATTTTCGAGCTCGAGTTTATATTGGTTGAAATTTGCTTAACTACTAGGAAATATATCAATAAATATTTTTTATTCTTTTAGATTAGCCAAGAATACGAATTTGTCCCAAAAAAGGGCTAGCAATAAAACAGTGATTCTACGGCCCAATTATGGATCGGTCCCCAAAAAAAAAAAAATTCAGCTAATAAGAAACTTGTCTTTTGGAATGTCCAGAATGCAAATCTGAACTGAAAACAAATTTGAGGGTAAAACTGTCATTTAAGATCCCAAGTTTAAATTAGATCAGCATTTTTCTAAGCTTATAAAAAAAACTTGCTAAGGAGACAATCACAACCTTTTGAGATGAACACTCTGAATCTGGACCGAAAACAAACTCAAATGTAAAAAGGTCATTTTACAACTCAAGTTTAGTCCGATTTAAATTTGCTAAATTGACATAAACCTTGCTATGTAATATATCTCAGTCTTTTGAGATTCCCATAATACGAATCTGGACCAAAACAAACTGAGGGGTAAAACAATTATCTTATAGCCCGATTTCAAATCGACCCAAAAATTGCTAAGCTAATGTGAAACTGTCTAAGGTATATACTCAACCTTTTGTGGTACCTAGAATGTGAATCTGGACTAAAAAGGAACTCAATGGTAAAATAAGTATTTTATGGTGAATTCAAATGGTCTAAAATTTGTTACGCAGATAGAAAATTTGCTGAGAAATTTTCCTAAACCTATTTTGATACTTAGAATGAAAATCTACACCGAAAATAGAGCCCAGGGGTAAAATAGCCATTTTATGACCCGAGTTCGGCCTATATTTGCATTTTAGGCTTGAAATGGTTGGTGATATGGTTTGGCACTCAATAATTTTTTTTATTCAGATGCGTGCTTAAGTTTTTAAGTTTTTACCCATTTCAGCCTAGTGATGACCCATTTATGAAAATAAACAGACCCAACCCAGGCTGTTTTTGGTGGGTTCGTAGGTTAGGACTGAAATTGCCACCCTATATAGGGAAAAGAGGGGAAACAAATTACTAAAAGAAAAAAAAAAATCATTAAGAGAAGGACGAGGTTATTGGCAAGAAGATGATTAAAACTTTGTTATGAGGAGAGGGGAGTGGAGGAGAAGGGAACTAAAGTAAATGAAGGGAAAGGGAAGGAAAGGGAATAAAAAATAATTATTTTTCTTTGCTTAGGAAAGATGGGAAAAGGAATGGATAGTAGGGTCAAGAATATAATCACATATACTATTATAACTTTTAAAATATATTTATTTGTGATATACATTTGTGAAAATAATAAAAAGTATTAAAGATAAAATAGAGAACCACGTTTTAAAAAACTTCTTTACACACATTTCCGCCAAAATGGGGCGAGAAAAATTGGTTAATAGAGGTTGAACGTAGCTAAATGAGTCACTTCCATTTATTTCTCTTTCCTTCCATTTCTTTAAGAAACTTTTTTTACACACATTTCCCCCAAAATGGGGCGAAAAAGTTTGGTAATAGAGATTGAATGTAGCCAAATGAGTCACTTCCATTTACTTCTCTTTCCTTTCGTTTCTTTTCTACCAAACAAATAAATATTTTCAACTCTTGTTTAATTCCTTTCCCTACCATTTACCCACTCTCAAACAAGGCCAAGGAAAAAGAATAATGTAATGTAGAAGAAAACGCACTGGCAGTATGCCTTCACCCTGGTATGTACAACATAGACATAGCAATAACCAAGAAAAATCGGAGACGAAAAGTGACAAGTTACCGAGCCATGAAGCAAGCCTCTGTCTCCGCCCGCTACCGGGTGGGCGACCCCTGCGTTTTCGGGCGGGCTGAGGAGAAGGATCTAAAATTTGGGGTCTTGCTCTCTTCCTGGTGATCATGCGCTTATACTCTTTGCCGGGTGAGTCACCCACGAGACAATCGTCCATGGAGACCCAATCTTGAGAAGCAGGTTGCTTTGTAGCTTTAGCCCGGGATTCTGCTCCTACAGACGGCGAAGAAGAGCCTCCGACGGCGGCCGTGGCGGCGGCGGTGCGTCTGACATTGGACGGAACAGGACTGGTGGGTTTTGGCAAAGGCCTGAACCCCGGCGGCACATCAAACTGAGAGTGCGGTTGAGCACCAGACCCACCAGACATTGGTGCGAGACACTCTCTCTCTTTCTCACTATCTCGAAATGGGTACTACTGAGAGGGACGGCTAAGAAGCAAAGCTTGTTGTTATCATCGAAGACCAAAACCCTAATTGAAAGACAATCGAATTTGGGGGAAGGGAAAGAAAGAAAATTTAGAGAGTTTAATGCTAGCACCGGGAAGTGCGTTCAAAGGCTCGACATGCAGATGTACAGATGTCGACGGTCTGTGCTGGCAATCGTCAGCCAATTGATGGGACCCACCCTCGTTTATTTGGTGGGCCCACGGCAGTCCACATTAGGACACATCAGCACAGTAGCATTGGACAATAGTTTCCGCCGCTGGGACACGGCTACGGTTACGCTGCGATTTTTTTTGGCCAATGGTTGGTTTCACCCTTTAAAATGGAATGAAATATTTTTTAAAAAAGAAAAAAAAAAAAATTTACACATTGAGGCTGCATTTGGAGCTCTAAAAAATTCCAAAAATAATATTTTTTTTTAAATTTTAAAATATTCTAATTTTTTTAAAAATTTTACCAAAACCCTTTGGAACACACCATTGTGGTGCGTTCTAACAAGTTTTGGTAAAATTTTTAAAAAAATTGTACTGACATTTGTACCAAAAAGTTTCACAAAACTCTAAAATTTTTAAAATTCTCCAATAATATTTTGTCACCTTCCATTTTATATAATTTTTAACAATTTTATATCGAATCAAACATAATCATTTAACTATCATTTCAAAATAACTTTTTACATTTTAATATCCAAAATTTTTCACTTATAAATTTTTTTTTTTTTATTTTTTGGGTTTTTTTTGATGCCAGACGCAGCCTTTATTTGGTCACTTCTATTACCCTTTAACCCTAAGTTACATAATAAAGACACACACTAAAATTATTTTCTAGTCATGGCATTACGGCTGACAATTTTGTTTTTTTTATAGAATTGTGAAGTACAAGATTACTCTTTTGATTATTAATTACTTGAAATTGATTGAGTTAACCAACGATCCCCTAACTATTCCAACTTCCAATAACATCCATCATGGAATAGACAAAAGCAACCGCTTCTTTCTTTGCCCTAACATCGGCCTCAAATCGTAAAAAACGGCGGAATAAATAACCACAAACAGGTCCCCGGAACAAATCCTATTTTTAAATTACATAATATAATAAATAAATAAAAAAAACAAATCAAATGCTACATAATATAATGTCTCATTTAAATATTATAAAAGCATTAATTTTGATTCAAGTCTCTAATTTGTTGTTTTCTCCTTAATTTTTAAAATTATCAAAATACTTTATTATTTCACATAACTGGATTATAACTAAATAATACAAATTTAAGTTCACGCGCATAATATATTCAATTAGATATAATATTAATGATATAAATTCTCATTTCATAGTTCAAAACATGCTGCACTCACAAAATGCACCAAATGAATATCAATAATATACGATGATTTGAGATGAAAAAATACTAGCCAATGTAAGGGCTTTAAATAAAGGATTTGATTAACTTTTAAAACAAAATTCTGAATTTTGCCCAGCCCTGCTCGAATCCCGCTCCAACGGTAATGGGTTTCCGAATTCTATTTGTACCGCATCATGTATTTGAACCTCATCTGAACCAACTCCCCCAAATCACCATTTCAAGCCACAACTTCAACAAATAATTACATATAGACACGTAATGATATTAATAAACTGTTTCTCTTTCGGGCTATGTTTAGGCTATTTTTGGTACGTTAGAATAGAATAGAATGGAATGGAATCTATTCCTATTTTAACTTATTCTCATGTTTGGTATTAAAAAATTAAGTTAGAATACTATTTCCATAGAATAGTCATTCCCACATTAAGTGGAAAAGGCATTCTACACTTTAAGTGATAGAATAGTCATTCCATTGACATCAAAATTTGGTCCAAAAAATGAAAAACTAAAAAATACAAAAAATAACTCCTTTATAATAAAAAATTTTTCTCAATTACTCCATTAAATTGTAAAATGACAGTTTTACCCCTTAACCTTATTTTCAAACTAGATTTGAATCCCGACTATAAAATGACTATTTTAAGTTTAGGTTTTTTTTTTTTTAAATTCATATTTTGAACTTCTGAAAGGTTAATAAAAACATTC
>JAVXUM010000004.1:8943570-8956370 GCA_035590655.1 Pouteria glomerata
ATTTTTAATTTTTTTCAATTATTGTCAAAGACGATTTGATATTATTTTAAATTTTAGGGATATTTTTTATTTTTCTAAAAAAATAAATATTTAAATTAAAAATACAACTCTATTAATTTTTCATATTAAATTTCGTACGAAATATCAAAAAGAAAAAAAAATTAGCTAAGTCTCTGGAAGTCTTGGCATTTTGGTAATTATGGAGTCTTGGCACTTTGGTAATTATGGAGCCTAAGAGGGTGAATTGTTGTTGCATATTGTAATGTGCTGGACGGCAATGACTTGGCATTTTGGTAATTATGGAGTCTTGGCACTTTGGTAATTATGGAGCCTAAGAGGGTTAATTTTTGTTGCATATTGTAAAGTGCTACTTGAGTAGTTTCAGCGAAGAAGAACAGCGAAGAACGAAAAGGTAAAGAACGACGGCGAAGAACAGCGAAGTTTTCTAGTTTTCATTTCATTTCAGTCAGATCCAAAGCTTTCTAGTTTTCTCTCTCTAAAATAGAGCGAAGAACAGCGAAGAACAGCAAAAGAAAGAAGTGCAGAAAAGTAAGATATTTCTCTCTCTAAAATATATACTTGCAGTTCAGTAAATCTAAGCTCCATGGAAAAAATAATAATAATAATAACAAATATTAAAACCCAAAAACAAAAGGTGCAAAAAACAAACTCTGATATTTGCCTTTTGCTTGAGCCTGCGAACAGAGGCGAAGAAATAGAGTGGCAGAGCAACAACGAGTCAAAGATGGTACAACGGCTAACGTACCGGAAGTGCCTAAGTTATGCCACCAAATCGAACCAGCACAGGGTTGTCGAAACCCCTAGTGGGAAGAAGAAGGCAAGTGGTCCGAAGTGCCCAATCAGCGAAAGGCTCTTGGATTGCTGAGGATCTGAAACTCCTTGCGGGTTTGGCGTGTGCGTACTGCTTTTGCTTCTTTGACCGCTAATTTGATTGGGGGACTTTGTTCGATTAACCGTCTGCGTCAAATTCTAAGAGCTTTTGGAGTTGCAGGGAAGCTTCTTCGGGATTGAAAACTTCTTCTCGTTCCTCTGAGTTGACTCAGATTTGCGTGGTTGAATGGTATATGCTGCTATATTTGTTCCTTACATTCTTTTTGTCAGTGGTTGACTCATTTTTGTTTTTTGTTTTTGTTAAAGGTTAACATAATTTCTGTATTTTGAACTTATATTTGTTCATGTGTGCGTTTGTTTTTGCATTTTGTTTGTAAAATCTAGCATTGGTTTGTCAATTTGAATTTTGGCTGCAGGTTTGGGTAGCTTAAGAGGAACAATTGAATTGTTTCCTGTGAAGGTTGATTTGTGGGTGCATTTGTGTATTCGGAAGCATTGCAAACATGCAACTTTTTAAAATTTTAAACCATTGCCATGATGTGTTTTCAATTTTGATTGGGAAATGATTAGCCTTTTCACAAGTTATAAATTTTTGTTGTTGCATATTTGATTGGTGTTGAAAACGGATCATAGCTGGATTTTTCTGAGGAGCTGTGTTTGCTTGTTCCTGAGATGCTCTGAGCTCTGGTAACTCACTACAAGCCTCATTGGTGTTTCTTCGAAATTCTGGTATTGAGATGGGTTGTGAGTGTTCTAAATTCACTTCGTGTTGTTGGGTTTCGGAACAAAATGGGCCAATTCATGAGGCACCTAAAGTTGGTATGTATAGCTGGATATCTTGTTCTACTCATTGGTATTAAGGACTCTGTTTAAAAATTACTATGTTCAATCAACAGAGAACGAGGAGAAGAGTGAAGCTGATAATTTGCCCGCATTTCGTGAATACACCATTGAACAACTCAGGATGGCTACATCTGGATTTGCCGTGGAGAACATAGTTTCTGAACATGGGGAAAAGGCTCCAAATGTTGTTTATAAAGGGAAGCTGGAGAATCAAATGCGGATTGCTATCAAACGCTTTAATAGATCTGCTTGGCCTGATTCCCGGCAGTTCTTGGTAAAAATAGGCTAACCTTGAAGCATCACTCTGATATTGCAGGCCACTTATGAAGTTATTGTGTTTATCTTCATTATGAATGTTTTAGATTCACAAATCTTTTTGTCATCTTTGAGTTTTGTTTGCAGTTCATGAATATACCTAGAGATGGTCTCTACCCAAGTGTTGGCAAAACCCTTAATTTAGTTGTTTCTCGAACCTATTGATTTTGCAATGTGTTAAAGCGTCCAACTCAAAGCCAGTTCCCGAGGAGTGGAGAGGCCCATTAAAATCTTATATTGGTTTGAGTCATTGTGGGATATATTCCAACACAAGTGTGATCTTCTTTCTCATGTGGAGAGTCAGACCAATTCACTATGTACGAGAAGTGCACAATTGAGAGATTGAAAAATGGAAGGAGGACGAGTCCTCCCGAGCTTAACACTGATACCATTTTTTTTTTAAAAACATCAAACTTAAAACTAATTAGCAAATAGTGGACGGCCTGTTGGGATTCCAACCTGATATTTTCCCAAAAAAAAAAAAAAAGAAAGTATTTTGCGAACATTATGAACAGGTATACTTATGCTGCTACATACCTTTGCTGCTAATAGCAGTATGCTTTATTGCTTTACAAAAATTATGAGTTTGAATTTTGTTAACTTCGTGTTTGCATTTGACTTGATCTGGGGTACCGTTGCAATCATCTGCTCCCTTAAACAATAAAAGTTTTTCTTTTACTGATTACCATGGTCACTAACCACCATTTATTACTTCAGGAAGAAGCAAGATCTGTGGGTCAACTCAGGAACCACAGACTAGCAAATCTACTTGGTTGTTGTTGTGAAGGTGATGAGAGGTTACTTGTTGCAGAATTTATGCCCAATGAGACACTAGCAAAACACCTATTTCATTGTAAGTATGTTTGATGTATAACTACTTTGGCTATCTTTGTATGTCTTTTGGAACATTCATTTCTATCTTGGGATTCACAAATTTGATAATTAAATTGAACAGAAAGTTATGATTGGTAACCATTAAGGTATAAAATGCTTCCATTTTGTTAGATAACAGCTGGCAATGCGCCTGTGATGTTCTACTCATTTAATTATCTATTACAGAGCATAAGACCCTTGTTTCCTGCACCCCATTAGAGAAATTGATTGATTTCTTTATTTTATTATTGATATAATGGGCAGACAGGAGTGCTAACATTTTTATGATTATGTAATTAAAAAATTGCTTATTCACTTCAAACCATAATATTTGTGGAAACAAGTTGGCAGCTGATTGTAATTGCGTGGTCAATTTCGATTGGAGCCATCATTGCATACGTTCTTGCTAAATCTTTCTATAACCATATTATTTATTTGGGTAAATTACAAATTTTCACCCTTGGAGCTTTTGATCAAATTCCACTCCAGGCTTGACATTTTAATTGTAACAATTAAGTACCTATGAATTTAATTTAATGTTAACTCTTCATGAGTTTTCATATTATATCTCCCATTACATGGGTCAACCCAACTCAATAGATGATGGTCATTTGGCCATTTAAGGGAAGATTCGCTCTCATAGTGCAATCTATGGTCAAGGATTGAACAAGATCTATTTGCATCATATCAAAGGGATTCCTTGGTTTGGGCCAATGAAACAATATCACTCAAATCATTGTCAAATTGACGTCAATGGGAAAAAATTGGAGCACCTTACAATGAATTTTCACTGACCAATAACTACAAAATCACCTTTTTATTCTGGGGTTGGGGAGGGTTAACATGGCAACAAATTAAAAAAAAAAAAAAGCATAGCAACGAATTAAAATCTTAGGTCCTTAATTGTAATAATTAAAAGGTCAAAATCCTCAAGCAAAATTTAATCAGAAACCGGAGGGTGTGAACTATAATTTACCTTATTTATTTCTTTAATCCCTGTCACGTGTCAATTTTATGTCTAATATTCACATTAAATGAAATAGCAGGTACAATTCTGGTCCTGTGCGATTATATTTCCTTCTAAACCTTTTGTTTTTCACGTTCAATATGGGGTTTTAGGGAAAATTTAGTTGCTTTTTTTTTTTTTTTCTCAAGATTATCCTTTTTTATAACTCTAGTTATGGTTCAGAAGTTTTGAGCAATCTCTTTCTTCTCTGACATGCATACACTCAACTAAGTTTGCCTCTCGTTGATCATGATTTGTTTCATCATCTTTATAAAAAGAATAATTATTCGGTTTCATTTTATGCAGTTAGATCCTCTTTTATGATGCCCCATTCCAACTAGAATATTGAATTGTATTATGTGTTGATTCAGGGGAAACACAACCTATGAACTGGGCAATGCGTTTAAGGGTAGCTTTATATCTTGCACAAGCTTTAGAATACTGTACGAGCAAAGGACGTTCTCTTTTTCATGATCTTAATGCTTACAGAGTAGTTTTTGATGATGTAAGTATGTTGCTATTTTCTTACATGCTGCTATTTTCTACTTCTTCCAACCTCTTTTACTGATTGTCGTAACAATTTTATTTGCTTGTTATTTCACAGAATGGTGATCCTAGACTGTCGTGCTTTGGTTTAATGAAGAACAGTCGAGATGGAAAAAGTTACAGCACGAACCTTGCATTCACCCCTCCAGAGTATTTGAGGACCGGTATTAACTGTCTCCAACAAGCAATATGTTTGTGCATTAATAATTTTATCTTTTGTAATTATTTTGTGTCTTTCTAAATAACGTTGGGTATTTGCGTGCCCATGGCTCTTGAATCCTCGATTGGCAACTATTAAGGGTTTTGCATTTGTTAATTTGATTCTTTGTTATGGGTATTGTGTACCATAATGTTATTTTCCCCCGTCAACTATTTTTATATTTAAGACTAGTGAATATTTAACCATAATTTCTTAATAATCATGTGTAGCAATTACCTTTTTCAATCTTCCAAAAAAGGGAACTACTGACACGCATAACCAAGTTCATTCTGTCACTAGCCAAGACGATTTGAAAAACCTAACGCCATATTCTTTTTGGCTTGATACATGATGAGAGAACAAACTCTTTTTTTTTGGTAAGTACAAACTCCTCCATTCTTTCCTTTGTTGAAATTGCTTCTGCTGCATTTGTCATCAATACTTGGCATATGCTGGACCGCTGGTTATCAAACTGTTTGAGATTACCTTAGAACAATTGTCCATCTGACTTTTGAGGTCAAATGCAATATTCCTTAGTTGGCTGATATCACACAAGCTTTGAACTGAATCACACTGTAGTTGTTACACAAGATTAATTTTGGCATTATCAGGTTAGTTACTTAACGTCAATGAAGGAATGCATGTTACAATGTGCCATACCATAGTACATACTAGTAATTATGTCATTTGTTTTTGGGTAAGGGGTGGCAATTATGTCATTGCAAAGGTTATGAATTGCTTAACAGTCAATAGTTATGGAAACACATGTACAATATGAGGTTTTCCAGTTATAGTGCCAGGTATTTAAACTGATTTTTCTTACTTTATTTGCATTGCTTTATACGGTATCCTAGCTTAAATTTATTTTAAGTTGTTAATTCAAGGGATGAACCTCAGTTCCCACTTCAATATTCTCAGAAAGTTCAAGAGTCACATAGAGAGGAATAGGGAACATTGTCAGATCAATACCAATTTGTTATATTTTACATTCCTGCCATTAAGATAATTAATGGAGAATAACAGAATTTGCGTGACGGTCATTCGCTCTCTTAATGTTTGGTTCAAATGCTCAGGCTCAGTCTTAATTCTCCACATGGAAAAGTCTCTCTCTGTGTGTGTGTGTGTGTGTGTGTGTGTGTGTGTCTGTGGGGTGGGGGGGGTGTGCGGGCGCATTTTTTCCCTTGCCGATCTCAATGTTGATGTGTTAATGCCACATTGTCTCTACTGGAGAACATTGACATCAGAATGTGAACTTAGCCTTTTTCTCTCTATTTTCCTTTTCCTATGCCCTATTGCTCTCTCTCTCTCTCTATATATATATATATATATCTGTGTGTGTGTGTGTCCACGCGTTCATTAAGTTATTGATGGTTTTGACAGAGATAATTCACAAAAAAGATCATGATGTGAACGTAAAGGCTTGATCTAATAAACTATGAAGCCTACTGTCTTTATATGGGATTTTTTGTGATTCTTTCTCATGTAGATTTATTACTGAAGTTTTAAGTGATTTAGTCATTGCATATTGTAGGAAGAGTAACTCCAGAAAGTGTGATTTATAGCTTTGGCACCCTTTTGCTCGACCTTCTAAGTGGAAAGCACATTCCTCCAAGCCATGTAAGTCTTATCTTGCTAAATTTATGTTTATGCCATGAATTTATTGCACCGTTTATTTATTTATTTATTAATGTACATAGTTTATGGATCTGTGAATGAGCTAAAGTTTTATGAATGATTTTCAAAGGTTGCATGTTAGCTTTTTGCTAAAGTGTTGATGAAGTTGTGCCACATGCTTGAGATTGTATAAAACTTTTTACACAATTATTTTATTTTATTTTATTTTTGTGCGTGTGTGTGCGTTGAGCAGGGTTGTAGTTGTGGGCGTTGTTCTGCTGTCACCTATAAAGTGAAAAGGTAAATAATCAATAAGTTGGATGAAGAAAACAAGAAAGTGAAGTAGTGGTAAAAATTGCCAAGTCATCTCAAACAACTTCGAATTTGTTCTTGTCATATCAATAAGTTTTGCCTTCATGTTAAAAATCCTCAAAATTAAAAATAATATATTCTTCTTTGTTAACTTGAAAAGGTTTTTTGCAGCTGTCTGCAACTAGTTTGGGATTAGGTTTTTGTCGAGTTGAATATTCATTTTGTAACTTAGGTTTATCAAGTTAGACTTGTTATTACCATCATGGTAGCACCTGGGAAATACTGTTTTATCATTTCATATGGTCTAGATACATACAATGAAAAGCTAAAAGATGCTTTCACCTTTGTGGTTAAACCATATTTGAGAATAATTTGTAAATGTTCGCATCCTAACTATTATCTCCACTAGTTCATAGCTTTTCAATTTGGAACTAAATATCGAAGTGAAAGAACAAATGGAATTTATGCTTAGAAGCCTGCATAATGTGGTATTTATGATAATTGCTTTTTAAATGTTTCTGCTTTAGTTGTCATTATGATTTTGATTACATAGTTCTGATTCGTAAATTCATTAAAATTAAAGACAAATTAGGGCGCTGTGAAAATTAAGGATTATGAAGCACGAATATGGATACGAGATCGGATACGGGATACGGCAATTTTAAAAAAATGAGGATACAAACATGGCGAATATACGGAAAAAAATAAAGTATATATTTTATTTAAAATATTTTTAAATATAGCATCTATATACTTCTAAACATTATATAAATAACAATTATATAGTATGGAAAATAGCATTCAATTCATAAATTAACAGAATATGTATTATGTATTAAGTTATATTTTAATTATTTACAATTTGAACCCTAATTAAATTTTATCATATCAATTTATCCCAGAATAAAGTTTAAAATATTACATTTAGATCCTTGACGTATCTCAAAAGTATCCTTCTTGTATCCTAGCCGTATCTTATACAAAATAAAAAATAAAAAATCAGGATACGCCATGTGGCATATCCGATACGTATCCAGCCGTATCCTAGCTGTATCCACGTATCTGAATATCCGATATGAATGCGGCACCTAATTTGAAGTACCCATGCTTCATAGATTAAGGATCAATAAGTGCCAAAAGTGGTCATTTTTGATATGTTGGATTAATTATAATTATTCATACAAATGTAAATACTGAAGATGATGTTATGCTTACGACTCGAGCTGGGGGGTTAAAATGGAGAACTGCATTAGGTGCTTTGTGATCGGAGAATACTTACTAAGTTGAAAAGAAAATTTTGTCTAACGATTATAAGACGAATTATGTTTTATGGTATAGAGAGTTGGGTCATTAAGAAGCAATGCTATCATAAGATGACTGTAATGAAATTGAGGAATGTAAGATGGATGGGTGATAATATAAGAAAAGATAGAATAAGAAATCACTATATTCGGGAAAAAAAAAAAGTCGAGGTGGCATCTAAGAAGAGAGGTTGATAAAAGATTGTTTAAGATTGTTTGGTCATGTCCAACCTAGATTTAGGTTGCACTAGTGCAAAAGAGTTAGTTGATCCAAGTACAAGGGGTAAAGGGGACAAATGGTAGACTTAAAATTTGCATGAATTGAAATTGTGAGGAAAGACTTAATTTTGTATAAATTTCATGAAAACATAATACATGACAAAAATGAATGAGGTAAGGGGATTCATGAATTCGACCCTAGCTAGTTTGGGATTGTCTGGTCATGTCCAATGTAGATCTAAGATGCACCAGTGCAAAAGAGTAAGTCGATCCAACTAGAAGGGGGTAAAGGAGACAAAATGTTTGACCTAAAATTATGTGAGTTGAAATTGAGGAATGACTTAATTTTATATAACTTCTCGAAAACATGACCCATGACAGAAGTGAATGAATGAAGGGGATTCATGTACTTGACCCCAAGTAGTTTGGGATTAAGATTAAGACCTTTTTGAGTTGAATTCTAATTAGTTTTTTATACCTAATATTAGCTTTACATATTTCCTTGCAAGGTTTATGGTATTCCATTTGAGAATTTTCGATACTTCATTTCATACCCTTTGGAACTAATATTCACTTGAATAATTTTTATCAGGCCCTCGACCTTATACGGGACAAAAATCTTCAGATGCTAACGGATTCTTGCTTGGATGGCCAATTTTCTAATGATGAAGGGACGGAGTTGGTTCGTTTGGCTTCAAGATGCTTGCAATATGAGCCAAGAGAGCGGCCAAATCCAAAGTCGTTAGTTGCTGCTCTGATTCCTCTTCAAAAGGAAACTGAGGTTGGTTGTTTTCTGTAGTTCTAGAGCATAAATGAATTCCAAGATCTTAATTTTATTATTACTTTTTGTTTTTTCCCACTTTCTGAAGCGTTGTAAAATATGTCAAGAACAGTTTATAGAAATTTTTTTTCTAGGCTATCCCTTCCTACTCTATTCTTGCTTCTTCAGTTGCCATAGTGATGGTATAATTCTGTAGGGAACAAAAGGCCAGTTGCTATAATGACATTAACATGCATATTTCTAATGACATTAACATGCATATTTCTGTAGGGAACAAAAGGGGAATGCATTTGTCTACAGTTATGTTCTTATCAGGATTTTTTCTTTTCTTTTTTTTTTCCTTCTCTTTTCTTTTTTAACTTCCTGATGGTAACAGGATATTGTACAAGCTATCGGACATAATGTCACTCATGGTATAGCCTAAAATGCTTTTGTAATTGATATGGATCATGCATTTTGCGAGGACGGCACGAATGAAAATAATAGTGAAGGAAAATGGGAGGATAGTAAAATCAAGTGAAAAAATCAATTTTCTTTCATTTTTTCAATTGAGTCAGAAAATTGAAAAGATAATTAATAGATGTTTGTCAAAAATTAATTTTGAGTTAGTTAATTATAACAAAATAACACGAATTTGTAATTTTATTTTGGGTCCACAAATTCATGTTCCAAACACAAGCTTAGATGACAGGTAGGAGAATCTGAGATCTCTATTACTGGAACAGACTAAGCAATCCATTAATGATTTGGTGTTTGACATGCCTCTGGTGAATTTCCACTTGTTATAATTTGGCTGAGGACTAACCATGCAACCTATGGAAGTTCTTTTTGCAGCTCATAGAGTAAAATAAGGATAATTGCGCCTGATGTGTGCCTGTGAAGTGTGAATTTACATACATGTTGGGTTTCTGAGGACAAAGCCAAAGTGCGCTTTATATAGATTATTGCTCTAATAAATCTAATAGGTTACTCCCTAAATTAGCTTTGTCGTGTCCAGGATGCTGATAGCATTTTTTTTTTTGGGTTATTTTGCAGGTTCCATCTCATGTTTTGATGGGCATACCACATGGTGCTGCAGCCTTACCCCTATCCCCACTTGGTGAAGCTTGCATAAGAATGGATTTGACTGCCATACATGAGATCTTAGAAAAGATTGGGTATAAAGATGATGAGGGAGCAGCAACTGAGGTTTGTTTCTTAATGTGTTTATAAATTTGGAGTATTGATTTTACAATACGTAACAAATTGGTGCAATTTCATCTTGTTAGCCCAACAAATTTCAGAGCTGGTCCTTAACTGAGACCCCGATGTCATAGGCAAGGTGAAGTGGTTAGAGGCATGGCTACTCGTTTATTCATGAGAGCGAAATTCTTGATTGTTAATTCATCATATACATGTGTACACAGATGTTAGAGAGTATTAAAAAAATAATATAAATAATAAAGTTGCCTCTCTTCCTAACATTTTGAGCTTTTAGGCTAACACCAGCAACACATATACAGACATATAAATTATGTGCTGGTCTGCATTTATTCACTTGCTAAACACTTTTATTCATGCCCGTGTCATATAGCCATCATCCGTACTTAAAGATTCCTGCATATAACTGTTTTTACTTGCTTACAGCTTTCATTCCAAATGTGGACGAACCAGATGCAGGAGACATTGAACTCAAAGAAAAAAGGTGATGTTGCTTTCCGGCACAAAGACTTGAGAGCTGCAATTGAATGCTACACACAGGTTAAAATGTTTACCATCAGTGTACAATGTTCTTTGAATTAATTAACAATTAACTTCCAATTTATTTTCTGCAGTTGATTATTTCATTTCTTGTGGACCCTAGGGTTGCTTCATTATCGTATTCCCATTTCTTGGGCTGGGAAATGTAGGATTTTATTTTTTCTCTGTTTCATTAGTTATCCATACCCATGAGGTGCTCTTTTAATTTTTTCGGTATTCTTTATCTTTATTCCTTGGATGAGAGGGAATAAGAAAAAGGAAAAGAAGGGGGTGGGGGCGGTTGCTGGCAATTGTAGCTACAATGGATTTATGTTTGAGAAAGGGTATTGTTGAGTTAGGACTTCTTGACATTTAAAGGAGAGAATACAAACCTTGAAAAACAAAGAGTAAAATCAACTACTACATAACGTTGCGTTATTATTCCAAGGTTGAAGGTTATTTATTTCATTAGGAAGTCGTATGCTGGCATGTCGCAAGGGTTCCCTAAAACGTCCAAAATGTCCTCTCAAAATTTCCCCCCCCATCTTCTGAGTGAAAGTGTGTTCTCAGCTTTGAGCTAATTGTTAGTTTTGCTTGCAGTTTATTGAGGTTGGAACCATGGTCTCCCCAACAGTTTATGCTCGCCGTAGCTTGTCATATCTCATGAGTGATATGCCTCAGGAAGCCCTCAACGATGCAGTGCAAGTGCAAGTAATATCCCCTGTTTGGCATATTGCGTCATATTTGCAAGCTGCCAGTCTTTTTGCTTTGAGAAAGGAGAACGAGGCACAAATTGCACTCAAAGAGGGTTCAATACTTGAAGCGAAGAGGAACACAACTCCCTGACAGAAGGAAAAAAAAAAAAAAAGAGGTTTTCTTCCAACATGGCCTCTTTTCTTCTTACTGCATTGCTTCTTTTTTTGAATATGGCCATCGCATATCAAACACAAGCTCCTCAACCTCGAAAGAAACTCAAATTTTTAATGGACACAAACGGTTGCGTTGGTGTCTGTTTAATGAAACAAACAGGAACAGGCAAAACACAAGCTCTGCGTGCATGACTATAGTTGGGTTTTGTTGTTGTGTTTGAATCATTCTTTTTTGCAACATCATTGGACAGGTTGGTTTGGTTGGCTTACTGGGGCAAGAAGATGAATGAATCCCTTGCTAGTGTTTTAAGGCAATTTTGCCCCATCTAGCTATTAGCTGATCTTTTTTCCAATATTGCAAAATTTGGGAATAATTCAGGTGCCATTGGATCAGAGATTATGTTCATAGATGACTCAAAAAACTGTTGAAGTTACATTAGATGCATAGAGGGGGTATTGAAGTGATTGTTGTCATGCACTGTAATTTATGTACAGTACTATGTGGCCCTTCGGTTGATGATGTGAAATTGATGGTTTTGAATGTTACTGTTTTCCTGTTTCTCTGTTTCTGCTTGCAATTCATTTAAAGTGTTTATGAGTACGTTTGGTAAGCTGAAAAAGTGGGTAAATTTATGAAAATTTTTAAAAAACTATATTTTGTTATTCTCGTATTTTGTGAGTTTTTATAAATTTATATATATCTACATATTTTAATAAATTTTTATAAATCCTAATAAATATTTTGCAAATACCAATAACATCTTTATAAATTTCAATAATATCTTCACATATCCAAAATTTTTTTAACAATTTTCAAAAAAATCTGTTTTAAAATTGTTCGAACAGATTAACAAAAAATCGGTAGAATAGATTTTTTTTATCGAAAAGTTGATGTAAAAATAAAATAAAGTATTATTTATTTCTGAAAAATTTAATTTGTTAGTTGCGCGCTATGCGTTAAAAAGTTATTCAATTCGCATTTGTTGTTATTTAAATTATATTTTTTGTTCTAAATATATATAATTTATATATGAAAAGAGAGAAAAATTAACTGAAAAATGACTTCATTTATATTTTTAGAAGAATGAGAATTCCATCTTTTAATTTCATTTAGGTTATGTTTGGTACGTGAGAATGGACTAGAATGGAATAAAATAAAAGGTGGGAATGGAAAAATGGTAGGAATGAAATGGAATACTCATTCCATTCCTTTGTTTGGTTGCTAACATGAAAATAATGGGAATGAAATAGACATTTAAATTTTTCATAATTTATTTACATATTTTAAATATAATGAAATATAATAAAAACTACTAACATTATTTTTTAAAAAAACTATAAAAATAAATTT
>JAVXUM010000004.1:8956470-8975548 GCA_035590655.1 Pouteria glomerata
TTTATTTTTTGTATGTGAATGGCATGAAAAAAATTGTTAGTCATATTTTGAGTTTAGGATTTGTGAAAAAAGTTAGTAGGGGTAAAGGACAATTAGAAATTTAAATTTAGAAGTGGTCCTATTTTCATGCTTGGAAGTTTTATGTAAGAAAAGAAATTTTTAAAGGGTAAAATAAATTTTATTTCAATATTACAGATGATTAACGCACATAGAAAATTTTTCATCCCATAAGTCAAGCAGAACGCGTTACATCTTACAAATAAACTTGCTTAACGTAGAGATAACATGACCATGCCATCCAAATTAATCAGTAGTTTGTGACATTTATTTGACTTCTCATTAAGTACTTGCTATTTAAGGAAAACCAAACATTGAGACCGCCACATAACCTAAAACAGTGGGTATCTAAAATTACTAGCCTCATTCTACTCAAACTACATAACCCAAAACTACGCCTAAAATTACTAGCATTAAATTAACCGCTTGTTTTTGCAAGTAAAGCCCTGGTGTAACTAGATGTGGCAAAATGATGTCGTTCCAGCGTCTAATTTGAGGATTCCTATTTAATAGACATCTTTTGGTTCTTTGTCCCATCTGATGAACAATTTTACACCGCTTCTCTAAACTCTCACTCATTGTCGACGAGGACTACCATCTTCTCCATTTGTTGACAAACCCCATCTACTCTTGAAAATGAATGTTGTTCCAAACATGCAAAAAACCCTGGTCATCTTAGCTCTCACACTCCACGAACCCTCGAATTTTGACAAGGTGATTGGTGACTCACATACCACCAAATCCAACCTACCATCTCTGTTGGACAAGGCAAGCTGATTGGTGACTTAGATAGCACCAAGTCCAAATTCAGCAAAATCCAAAGTCTGCCTTAACTCCCAAGACTCAGGTACCTCTTTGGCTCTCTCACTCCTCTCTCTTGAATTTAGGTTTTTAAGCACCTCTTGTCGACTTAAAATACAAAATGAGTCATGCAACTGTACATAGCCTTCTAATCTGACTCATATAGCTCTTTTCTGCCTCAATTCCTTCCTCTTCCCAATTCACTTTGAGCAAATATGATCCAATGAGGGAAAGGAGTTTCCCGAATTTCACTCATTTCTTCCGTATGGGTTGGAAACAAATCCAGTTTTCCCCAATTCAATCATCTTCTTCCAAATCCACTCCAAACCAACTCTGGAAATGAGTCTGAATTCGCTAGTACAAGGACTGACTCAATCTAACTCATTTCCCATTCACTCCTCTTTCTTTGAACCCAGTAGCAACAATTTTTGATAGTTGATGAGTAGATGAAAATTCCATTCCCATCTGTTGTTCTTGTTCATCATCCTCCCACAACCACTGAAAAGAGTAACTCAATAGCAATCATTTTCATTTTTCTTAACGATTTTTTGTTTATATTTTCAAACTACAGATTATTTGATGTACCTCTGGAACAAATTTAATATCTTTTGGTTAGAGAAGAGAACATCATGATGTATAGTTACTGACATTTATGTAATGGTTTTTAATAGAATAATGTAATGTTATATAAATAGGAATAATGTAGATTTTTTGTATGGCACAATGGCATGATAGTCATGGATTGTTGTTATGGAGTTTGTTACGTTCAGTTTTAGGGATGGACTTTGACACTGTTTTGTTTTCCGAGCTTATCTCGACCTCAAGCATTATATAAATAGGAATGATGTAGAGTTTTTGTAGCACAATGGCATTGATAGTTATGGATTTTGATATGATCAGTTTCAGGGATGGATTTTGACTTTCTTTTTTTTTTTAATTTTTCAAATTTATTTCAACCTCAAGCTCGTTATCTTGGATGAGCCATTTGCGAGCCAAGCTCAAGCCCATACAAAAGCTCAAACTCAAGTTTGAGGTGAATAGATTCTGTATGAGTGAAGCTCGACCAAGCTAAAGCTTGGCTCAGCTCGTTTCCAACCTTGTTTGTGTTTGAGGACATACCACCTCAAGAAGTCAAAGGTTCCCAATCGACATATGGAAATTCAAACGAGTTCAATATCAGCCACTGTGAGTGCCGACCACTGAAAAATCAAGTGCGTTCTTTCTCGTATCCAGCAATGAGACATGGTGATTGGCTGTTTTGGTTTTGTTTCTTAGCTTCTCTTTATAAATTTGTTCCTAACCCAAAATCCATTTGGGGTCTCCCTTTCTTAGAACAAGTATTCTACAAGTAACTGAATGAATTTGTACTTATCAAAAAAAAAAGTTATTGTATTAATTTTTACTAATTTAGATCAATTAGCTTGATTAAACAACATTTACACACACACACACACACACACACATGTATATATTTTCTTACTGTTCATTGATCTTGAAGGTTGGAATTGAAGTTTGATCCATTTTCTTTGGTATGCTGGAAGTTGTGTGCACAATGCTTTGTAGTTAATGATTTATTCTACCTTCATTGGTTGTGTTTTTATGTTAAATTTGCTAAACTATGCTAACAGCATAAGCTACTTTTGATGTTACGTACGGACTGTGAGTATATACTGAATGGTTGGCTTGGTAATCAATTTATGTTGTTTGTGGCCAATGCTTGTTAAAGCAGTCTGTTTTCTTCTTTTAACTAATTGTGTTTGCTAAAGTGTGCAGATTGGATGTTCGTCAAAATTCCAAGCTAAACACCCATAAATAGAGAGCAAAATATGGGCAAGAAAGGGTTGAGCAAGAAAGCAATCAATAAAAATTCTGGGTCTCATACTTCATTGACACTGAGAGAAGAATCTATTGGGAAGAGGCGAACCAATGTTAATCCCAAGGCCATGATGAAGCTTGAGCATCTAGAGAACCTTGCAGTGTGGGCCAGCAGGGAAGTCTCCATACCTTCCTTGGGTGCCTTTTTCGGGCACAGGTTGGCTGCTCTTGGTGAGTCTTTGGGGTCATCGTCTAACCCATCACTGTTTACCTGTCAAAGGTTCATCCTCTCTCTCTCTCTATATATATACATATATGTATGTAGATATATGCATGTCTGTTATGTACTCCTACAATGTGTTTAAAGTGTTTATGATTGATTGTTGGGTAGTTTATGTTATTTGAAAGAATTACAGAACTTGGGATTTGATTGTTAAATTTCATTGTTATCTGCTTTGGCATGGCTTGTTCAGTCTTTGGTTATATATAATATATGTTTTTATTTAGGAAATGTTCAAGTTTCTTAGGCGCTCTGCATTTATTTGGTTTTAGATCAAATACATATGAATGTTGATTAGTTTTTAAAGAAGTATATTTTGTCAATTTTCTACTTATCTATGCATTGGAAGGGTTTTCTGGGCTTGAATGTTACAATCTTCGGTAAGTTGAATGAAAGACCAATCATGGCACTTAATGGGCACCATACAACATGGACCAATATTATTGTTGGTCAGGATATACACATATATACACCATGCTCTGAGCATGTCATGTTGCAGTTATAGAACCTTTTCAACCAATTATTTGAGCTCAATCTGATCAGCAACAATTTCTGGGTTTGTCAACATAATGGAAATGCATTAATGTTGATGGTTTGTTATCTCAATAGATAGAAGTACATGAAAAAAAAATCAAAAAATAAAATGATGAATGACTACAATTTCTGGAGAGATTTCAAGTTCGATAGTTCTTGAGGAATTGGCCCACTTACCCCGCTGCTATCAATATACCTGACCAAGAAACAAAAACATCTGAAAACTAAATGCAAAGCAAAGGGAAATAACATGTTTGTCAGTGAGGACAATCCAACAACAGCAGAGAACAAGTAATTCAAATATTTGTCAACCCACTTACAACTCCAGTAAGGTGGTTAAATTTCCGAGCTCAGTGGGCAATGGTCCATGGAAATTGTTGGAGCTAAAACTTCTGCAATATGAAATTAACCCAAAATATGTAAATGTTTAGCGTGCGTGTACATATATTTGTAATTTAAGTATAGCACTGGTGACAGAAAATAGCTATGAAGCCTGCGGTTTTTTTTTTTTTTTCTTCTGTCTCTCTCTCTGTGCTTACAGCGAAATCAAGTTACTAAGATTGCCAAGCTCTGGAGGCACTTGACCAGTGACAATGGGGTATTTGGAGTTGTAAAATTTAATTCCAATTTGTAAAAATTACAGTCTTATAATTCGTGTGGTGAATAAAAAATTTAAAGTTTATAAAAATTTGTAGAAATTTTTAGAGTTTTGTAGGGTTATATACAGGTTCTAGGAGTGACTTTTACCCAGTAAAAGAATGGAACGCCAGAATTTAATAAAAAATATTGGTGGCAATACTCGCTCCAATCACTTGTCGGACTTATGGTTTGTCTCTCTCAAGGTGTTCTTTTTCTTTACTAACCATATGCTATTATGATTAACATGTTCAACAGGCATCTCCAAGAGAAAAGGAAATATCTGGGGACCTGAATTTTGATCGCAACTTTCTTGTTTACAGGTGTGAATCCATTCTTGAGCCAGGTTATAATTGCACTGTTCGAATTGAAAAGAACACAAAAAAGGTGAGGCGCAGACACAAACAATCAAATGTTCCCACCAAGAATAATGTTGTTTACGAATGCCATTTTTGCTCACATCGGAACCTACTGAGAGGGACTCCTCAAGGGCACATGAAAGAGATATGCCCTCCAAAGGTCAAAGTTAATAAATCACCCTTAAAACTGGAATCTTCATCCTCCATGGTTCCCAAATCCATTAACTTAGAAGGTACAACAAGTGATGTAGATATGAAAAAGATGGGTGCGATTGCTTCTCCAGCAAGAACCACAGATGATCCTGTCATAGATAGTCCAATGACACTGTCAGTCAGAACAGCTCCAACTTTGTTGGAGGCCAAAAGAAGAAAGAGGAACAGATCAGGATCTAAGAAAGCTGCTGATTGTGAAAGCAATTGTGCTACGCCAGATGCAGAAAATTCCCTCAGCACTACAAACAAGAGGAAAAGAAAATCCTGGACCAGTCTGAAAGAAATTGCTGAAAGCAGTGAGCATGGGAGCATTCGAAATCTTAAAAACTTACCAATCCCATTTTTATTATGAGAGAGTCAGCCATTTTATAAGGTTGATGACTCTGGAGACAACAATGTAATCCAATTAAAATCTGCTAAAGTTTTTAAGAAACCGTTATAGTTAGTTGCTTTGATTGGATCTTAAATGGGGGCTTTAAAATTTGTAACTTGCTGGAGATTTCTAATGGCATTTATATGGAAATCAGTACATTACAATTGAATTGTTGCTTTCTCAACACTTTTGTTGGCATTTTTTCAACAAATTAAGGTTTATTTTCTTGTAATGTAGGCTTAATTTGGTACAACCGTACAGGGGAATGAAATGATCATTCCCACAGTTGATTCAATTACTTTGTTTGGTACATGTATTTGAAATGGGAATAACCATTCTCTTTCAGCTGGGCATTCTTCTTTGCGAGTCAACTGACCATGACCATCTTTTTCTCATGAATGACTTCAGGTATTTATCTCTCTCAAATGACTTCCTCAGGTATCAACTTCTCTCTTTACTCTGCTTCTCACTTTCACTGTCATTCGTCTGCTCTGCTTTGGCACATTATCGTTGTACTCATCCAATGCATTATAGAATTCTATGTAGTTAGGATTAAATGCTGGAGACGTTCAATTTCTATTTGTGTATCCTGTGGTTTGGTTTTATAATTCCATCTGTGTTCAGTATTTCTCCCGTTTGTTCTGAAGTAAAGCTCACCTCTCGCTCTCTCTCTCTCTCTCTCTCTCTCTCTCTCTCTCTCTCTCTCTCTCTCTCTCTCTCTCTCTCTCTACATATATATATATATTCAACATGTTTAGGTAATTCATAAATCTCTTTTCTTCTTCTCTGGTAAGTGATTTTTCAGCCAAAGATGCTGATAATCCATTGGCTCTCTGTGTAGTACGTTTTGGTTTGTGCAATTCAATTGGATTGGAAGCACAGTCGAAGTTTTTTTTTGTTTTTGTTTCTCTAAATCAATATTTACTCCTTAGAATTCAGAAATGGCAGTTGCTATATACCTCTCTGGCTCCTTTTCACTTGTGCAATTGTTGTTTTTCCAATATGCTATAATCTTATGGTATTTGCTGCGGATGGATTGAACCAAGTTGGTGTTGTTTGGCTTCTTTTGCATAAGTGATGAAATTATGTAACAAACTTATTGCAGAAAATGGGTTGTTCCCTCTACTGCGTTTGTTGCAATCTCCCGTATTATTTTCTCACTAGATCCTAGAAAATTGTAAATTTTCCTGGTGGGTCTGCCTAATTGTCTATCTTCTGCTCTGTTTGCTTATTGGAATGTAATTAAATTTTCTATTTTTTGTGGTGGGTACTGTTTACATCCCTGCTTCTACTCTATTAAAATTTCCTCAAGTCATTGTATTTGTGTGGAGCGAAACGACTTATTATTGTTCCCTTTTTTAGTTTTTGAGACGTGTGCTCCTTGAGTGTTCATTGGCAAGATTCATATGGCATTGAACATAATTAAGATCAGTCGGGCCTTCCCTTTATAATGCATTTTCTCTATTGTATTGTGTGTTTTTTAACTCTATATAATTCTGGGCTATTATCTTCTCCTGTGTGCTCATATTTCGCCTGAAATGTTGCACTGTCGTCTTCGCCTCCTGAGTACAGATGATGCAAGTGTTCACACTTCCTCTTCACCTGCTTGATTGTCTCTCTCTTTCTTTCTTTCTTTTGGACTCAACAAAGAGCTTGTCCGAGGAGGAGATGGAGAAGAACTTTTGGTTGTAAGCCTCTGCAGTTTGCAAGAAGGGGAGAACTTTTGCCCCTAAAAACGCCACCTTGTGCCGAGTCTTCTCTGGATAAGTTCATCATCAGCCAAAATTAAATGAATACAAATTCCTACTCCAATCCTGTCCATCTGCGAGGTGTAGAGGGAAAGAAATCAAAATCGAGTGTTTTGTCACCAATTTGACCAAAAAAGGTATGAAGTTCCTCAACAACCCTGAAGACTCAAACATCATAGTGCTATACTTCTCACGCCTGCCTTTCTTACAGTCCCATTTATAGTGTATTGATTTAGAGTTTATATAGTTTTAATTTGGTTATGGTTCAGCGTAGGATGGGATCATAGATAGGACTCATCTCCCGATTGTGTCTATTTTGAATGTTATTTTCGTTCCCTTTTTTTTTTTTTTTAATTTTAAATTCAGTTTACCCTCATCTCATCTAGCTTGGTACCTGGCTTGAGTCTATCAAGAGAGTGAAGTGAAAGCGAAAAGCAAAGAAGCAGCCATTCAGACTCTGTTTCGAACGAGTAAAAGGAGGGAAATGGTTGCGGTGATCAAGGGCCAGTTAGCTACTGTGACCTGTGTGGAAGAAATTGTTTGGGTATTTGCTGGATGGTTATTCTCTATTTGAGTCATAATTTATTTTTAAGTTGCATATTCTATTTCAAAACAACATACCTCCATTGGCGTTTGTACATTTAAAGCATTCCATCATGTTGAGATCATAAATGTTCCTGTTAATCTCTTTCATGGTCCTTACAAATCAATTAATTGGTTGCTTTTTTTATTTTTTATTTTCTATTTGGGTGCCTACAAATCCTAAAAATTGAATAAAAACACATGATTTGAGTCCACATTTATAAAATGAATATCTATTTGAAGGCAAACACTTTGAACAAGCACACCTGAATTCTTTTATTTACCCAAATATTCAGACACACGTTCAATTTTGCATTTGTTTCTACATCCTTAGTATGTATAAAAGAGGGGTTTGAACACTTCATATTTGAACACTTCCAGATCCCAGGGGTCCATTTGCTCCAATAGAGTAGTGTTGGATTTATGATACTAAAAAGCTGGCTAGCAGCTAAAGACTTGTCACGTGTTTTTCACAATACTTTTACAAATTCTTTTTAGCTGAGCAAAGGAAGGCTAGGGAGGCTGTTTGTGGAGTGGGCTAGGACCAATGGCCGATACAGGTTTTTGTTACACTAGGGTCGAGCCGAGAAGGGTAAAAGTAAAATGAGTAGTGTGCCCGACATAAAAATAAGGATAAAGCATGTAAATTGTTTGAGATATTTGGACAATTTATCTTGAGGAATATATTCTATAGGACAAAGTTACAAAAATATTTCAAAAATTATATTATTCCCTATAGAAATTTTGTTTCCAGTGGTTAGTGGACCTCCCTTGTCACTACTTGCATCTGCCCTTGGCTACGGCATTGAATTTTGGCGTTTTGTACTGAGCACGCCTCATTCACCCTTTTAAAGTTAATTTATATTACTTGTCATCATGCATTATTAGCTTAGCTCAGTAACAAAACACCAAAATTTAGTCTCTGCCCACTCCGTAAAAGTCCTCCGACTCCGCATAACAGCATTCTTTGCTCAGCTAAAAAGAATTTCTAAGTATTTTCAAAACACGTCTTTGGTAGCCGTAACCATACAAAAGCATAATTTTGATGAAATGGTAGAAACCTCGAGAGAAATTGCTATGAATGGAATGAATTAATTTCTGGCCCAATGTCCACAATACCAGCCCCCAAATGTGCCCAAGAGCTTTGTGAAATTATACCATCTGGTGTAATCATACAGAAGGTGTCACTGTCATCAAAATCTCTATAAATTTTTACATCGCTGAAGTAGTAAAAACAGTTCCAGAATTACAACCTTTGCATTCGGACTCTGCCTGCAATGTTATTTAGCAAATTAAACAAAGATAATAAACTGCATGTCAAGAGCACAAAGAAAATAGACGAGGACCTCAATGTAGAATGGAATCTGGTTCACTAGTAATCTGCCTGTTGCTTTGGTAGTCTTGCAGCCTCCGTACATTATGCTTCTTCATTCCATCTCTGAACAGAGTGCTTGCTAAGGATTGAGCTTCTTCACAAGTGAAACAATGTGTTTTGCTCATCTCCACTGTTTTCTTTTTCAAGTACTCAGCTGCCTGCGCCTGAACTGATATATCACCGAAAGGTGGGAATTGATAACATGACTGAATGTCCTATATAAATACTCCAATGAAGAACTTCACTACCAAATCAAAGATGGAGAGCACAACGAGATCAATGCAGATTAATTCCACTAGAAAAGTTTGTTCATCTTAATGGGCTTATGTGGCTAGGATATGAAAAATTGAGGCACAAACAAAACAAATCATCCAGCTTCAGACTCCAATTATTTGTAAAGAGATGAGTGGCGGCATATACCTAGTTTCATATGTAACACTGTTATCCTAGACACCGAATTCAATTCTCATGCACTTTTAAGCTATCAGAGACTGCACATCCAACCGCAGTGATATAATCAGAATTTAAGTAACACAATATTATGAGCCAATCAACAGATGACAAGGTTAAAATTCATCTTTACTATGCCTTCTACGTGATCTGAGTCATATTACTTCTGCATAGGTTTTACACAAACCTGTGTGCAAGATTTACAGAGTCGAAAGCTACTGTAAATAGGGGATTTTGTATATCTTAGACAGTAGATGGATGGCCACTTTAGATATTGGTTGTGACTTTGCACCACCACAATGCAATTTTAACTGCCCTACCCCAACCCCCCAGCCCAATCTTTGATGGAAACTAAATTAGGAAACAGTCCCAGGTTCCGTGATGCTTCTGAATGGTTCACATCTTTTATTGAAATCCCACAGACAATTTGTAGCCTTTTCTCCTAAATAGACTCACAGCTGAATATATAGGTCACTAGAATCAAATCAATTGGTCCATCCAACAGCTATAGCTTTTTTACCATTTGCAACAGTTACTAAGCCCCAGTATACCAAACTTTACCATCAACCCATATCCTTAAATTGGCATCTGCAAGAGGTAAGCCTGTTGGGCAGCTCATGAACTATAATATTATTCAGTTATAAATAACCATCAGGTTTGACAAATGAATGGTTTTCATAAAAAAAATAAATAAAAATAAAAATAAAAAAAATACATACCAGACCCTGGAGAAGACATTGCAACAGCACCATCATTAAGTCTCTTGATTGTGTCAATAACTTCAATATTTCCGCAAATATTATCCGTCTGAGCATCAACTATACCATTCATTTGAAGGCATGAAATTGCATTTTCACATGCCTACAAAAGGTACGTGTCAAATTTGAAAGCCAAAATTACACGAACATGCACTCCGATCTAGATCAATGGGTTCGAAGTCAAGCTGAACTGGTAAATTTTCAGGCCCGAGACCAGGATGGTTTTTAATAGAAAGTTAAGCACCATAATATGCACCATATAGAATTCAACAAAAGGAAAAAACAACCAAATACAGGAAGATACTTGAAATTCAATATTTGAAATAGATTGGTTTGATAAAACCAATCAAGCAAAAATTTAGCATGACCCAATAGCCAAAGCCAGTTCAAAAAATTGTGTGTACAAACAATATACGTTTTCTTGGAGGTTCAACTCAAAAGTATATATTCTAAAATTGAAACCACGGGTCCCCGGCTCCCACGAAACTATGCTAACCATCAATTTACCTATATTGCTGTGTGAATATGAATGAATAAAGTAACAAGAAAGCAAAAAATCAACACATATAATTAACGTGATTCGGCAAGATTGCCTACGTCCACGACAGCTGGATATGTCTTATTAACTTTGAAATCTCTCGTAGGGTTACGTAGTGCAATATAACATATAGGCCTTGTTTGTACGGCCAACTTTCAATAACTTTCACTAAATTTTAACTACTTTTTGTACTTTCTTTCAATTAAATTTTAACGCATTTTACCTTTATATCAAATCAACTGTACTTTTATTGTAATTTTTGTCGAACTTTTTTCTTCCAAACACCCCCATATATAAACAAAAAACCCTAACCTTGTCAATAAGACCGAAATACCCATACCATACTGCTATGGAAACTCCTCATCCCTTCTTAGTTCTCTAGTCTAAATATAAACCACATATCACAACATACATGAATATCAAAAGCAGATCAATAGAAGACATAGCATTGCCTTTTTCATAGCACAAGGACTAAGAAGTACAATAGATCCCCACAAAAACTCTAGAAAAGAATCAAAGCAACGGATCCCATAAAACGATGGAAACCATCAATTCATGTATGTGCATAAAGACCCAATGAAGCACCGGGAAAAGTGAAAATAAAAAATTGTCATAAAACTTTATTGTGAGTGGTGCATCAATTTTCTGAAAACACACTTGAAGCTCCCATTACCTCTTCTACATCTTTTCAATTAATACATGAATTTTCATAGTTCTAACGTACAATTTGTTGCAAACTGGATAGTTTACTAGCTAACATCTCTCCTGACCTCAATTCAAAGCAAAAAGAACCTTGATATTCTAACAACGTCAAAGTTACCCTTATCAACATGCAACAGGCTAACTGGCAAAATAAATACCAGTTTTGAGAGCCAACATATATCGAGAAATGCAGATTGACAATCTGATATGCTTAAAACCTATTTAAAACAACAGTATTATAAGAATGTGACCTTTCTAGCAATGGAGTAGAGCCCATTATCAAATGAATGCTTGGCAAACGTCATCCATTCTGTGTATGAAACTTGTAGCCATTGGTTACCAGTAGACCTCAATTCCCGCAGAAATAAAGCCTCATATCTCAAAGCCAAGCAACTCTGGAATCATTAAACGCATGCCAAAATGCATTGGAATTAGTTTTATTGTATAAAAATTTGAGACAAGACTAATTATGTCATATATAGATTGAATATATCTCATTCAATGAGGGGAGCATGAATGAATAGTACAGAATAAACTAAATCATCAATATCCTTTATAAGAGTTCATTGAGTAGGCATCAAAAGAAAGCTTAAACATTTGGACTTTCACAGGCTAAAAGCAATTTTATTAACTTGAAAAAACAATCCTGAAATTGATGAATAGGAATTAAGTGGTGCAAAAGCATAAGTACTTTCAGATAAAACTAATTTTATATATGGATAGTGTTCGTCGGTGATGCAGAATTAACTAAAACGCAATTTAGAAATAGGCAATGGTGTCAGCATCTTTTCATTTGAAGACCTAAGCAACTAAAGAAACGACCAGATCACGTAAAAGGTAAGAATTCGAGATTCGGTATTACTTTCAAGTCACAATATAATCAGGACAATATAGAGTCGTATGCCACATATTGATCAACCTAAATCAAAGAAGTTAAGATCATCGATTGTTGCTCATGAACATAAATTATTATATGACATTAAAGATGAAGAATGGTCAGAATTTTGTGCCTCAACATCGCCGGCGATCGCAAATGCAAGAACAAGAAATTCAAGAACGGACAGCTTGTCCTCAACGGATCTGTCCGCGATTTCACTAATAATGCAGAGAGATTCACGTCTCATGAACTCGCTCAAGTTCAATCGAACTTCAAGAAAAGACTTCACATCTTTCGAGACCAAAACAGATTCGAGAATTCGTAGTGTTCCATCTTCCAATCTGCGGATAATCGAAAAGTGTTTTGGTCCCAAATGTGAGACGTTCAGTTGAAGAAGAAGAAGAAGAAGAAGAAGAAGAAGAAGAAGAAGAAATTAGGGTTGTAAATTGGAAGCGAGATCACCTCCTTTGTTTGACTTGGGAGCGAAAGAGAGAAATTTGCTCTGCGATCCTGCGTGACATTGTTAGTTGAACATGGCGGTTGGGTTTTCAATGTGGCAAATTGGTGCGCTGCTGTTTAAATAGATTGTTGAGGAAGAAAGAAAAGCGGCCTTGGAAGAACTTCCACGCGGGCCAATAATAACCTCCCGCGTCAGCATTAATTATCTTTCGTGCTTGTGTAAAGAATTTCCTTGCAAATTATTTTTTAACCGTTTAAAACTAATTGAAATTTAAATAAAAATTGGTCTAATGAAAAACTGAGAAAGAAAAAAAAAACCTCCATAATTATACTTTTAGAATGATTTGTCCAAAGCCTTCACTTAAAAAGGCTCAATTCCTAAAATAAATTAATTAAAAAATATATTACGTGAAGAAGTCAGTTGTTGGTGTCATCATTGTAACAATAACAGATTTAAAATCGATCTGATAAAGCCTTCGGTTAAGGTGACCAAAAACTCTAATAAACGATAAAAAATATTCACTTTTTATCTCATTACACGAATTACGAACTCATAACTTGTCTTATTTTATCTCATTTTTTATCACTCCAAATGCACCCGAAAAGATAAAAAGATAAAGGATAAAAGAGATAAAGTTTATTGAATCTTTTACGTACTTAAAATAAAATTGAATCATCAACCTAAAAATCATAAGCTGATTTAATGAATAAATGAACTCTAACAACAAAAAAATAAATAAAACAGAAAGATACAAAAATATAAGACACATTAAATAAATTATTAACGTTGATTATATCAGTCCAAAGTTGTCATAGACTTCAAAAAGATGAGCTATCTCAAATAAGCTCTTTTAATTGATTACTTCAACAGTGCCCTGTTCACGTAATGCAATTATTTTAATCGACTATTTGAGAAATTACTTTTTCAGTAAAACTATGAAGATTTGAAAAAAAAAAATACATATATATATTATATATAAAACAAAAAAAAAACAAAAACTTGTCCTGCAACTAAGTGAAACACCTGTCCCATAGGTGTCTCACATATAAGTTCATGCCACCTTGAGAAGGCGAGAGAAAAACCACCAAAAGGTCACGTTTCTTTTTTATTCCACCAAAGGCAGCAACGAAAGGAAGGGAAGAAGAAAGCAAAGAGATGAAGGGAAGGAAAAGAGAGAGACAGAGAGAGAAGTCACGTAGGTACATTCTGGTCTTTGCTTCCTTTATTCCTGTTAAGAATTGCCATGGAAATTTAGCATGAAAGGATTGAAGGTTGCATAGGTTATAGTGGGTTCTTCTCTTTTTTTATTTTATTTAATTTGAAACAAACTTTAAGCTATAATATAGAAATGTTTCTGAGGTTCCTTAGAGACTTGCATGTAAGTTTCTGTTGGTGGGATGAAAGAAAAACACGATCTAGCAACCATGGCTGATAGTTAGGCTTAGAAACAAAGTGACACCCACACCTTTTGGGTCAGGTTTGACCCATTAGACGACCACGAAATTGAACGAAACTTGTTATGTTGCGTCGGCCTTTTCAAGAACTTCGATTTATGTATAAATTTTACTCAATTTGGTGGGAAAATAAAGGAGAAATGAGTGAAAAAAAAAAAAAAAAAAGTAGGGTCTCGCAGCTGTCACGAAGAAGAAGATAAACATTGGAACGATGCCACACCCATACATGGCCGGTGGCATATGGAGGCACGTACTGCCCTCTCTGGCAGCCTAAGTTCTTCCAAATGGAAGCTTAGGTTATTTAGAGAATTTTAAAATTAGTTTCGTAATTTTTCAAGTAACGTGTTATTTTTAATGAATTTTCTCATGAAACTAATTGAAATTAAGAAAAAAAAATAGCAAATGACTTCAAAAAATTTTAAAAATTTCATAGAAATTTTATTTAGACTTAAAAACCCCAAATATGAGATAGCAGACTGATAATGACCTTTTTAGGAAAAGTTTTATAATTTTGAGTTTATTGATATTTTAAGGAAAAATAAGAAAATTAAGGATTTGGGGAAAACTATTTCTTAAAAAAAAATGGTAGTAAGGAACCTGAAATTAATATAGAAGGATTGGATGATAAGGTATATAAATTTTAGAAAAAAATGAGGGGATTTATAAAGCTTAAAAGCTTAGAATCTGATTAAAATAAGTAATGAAACTATACTTACTCCCTATGCATGGAATACCAAATGTAAATCATAATTAATATAAATTATTTTGTTTGTTTGATAAAAATATATAAATAATGGATGGATGTTTATGTAGATTACACAGAATTGTGTGGAAAAGGGAAAATTACTAGTCTAAACCCCCTAAGTTAAATGCAACAATTAAAGTAATTGAATAATAGTATGGGAATACATGTTAACTAGACATAATTTGTTCACGCAGAATCTAACATCGATCAAGAGAAAAGCCAATAAGAAAGGACATTAAACCCTCCAGGTAGGAGATTTATTCAAGTAGTTGCAACCTCGTATTTTGTGTGAAGGTAAGAGACCATTTATGTGATTGCATTGTATGAACATGATAACTTTATTAGAAAATGTGAAATGTTATGAATGGACTATATTTTTGCTAATAATGTGCAAGTATTAACGTTAGTTATTTGGTTTTCTTAAGAATCCACACCTTCAAGTTGGGAAAAGGAGTCACAAGGGCTGCTTGGGATTATAAAGGTAAAAAAAAAGATTGATGGGGATATTATAATGGGTTTTTTGCACTAGTTATAAGGGCATATTAAGGGGTAATAAGGGTGGAACAAAGGGAATAGTTTCGTATGAACACTTCACTACTTACCTCCATTATATATGTTATTATTATCTGTTTCATGTGATAGTGACAACTTTCGTGAACATTCTTCCTCTATTTTCTTTATATAAAATGCATGTTATGCTATTTGAATATTTTTCTTATGGAGCCTAGCAGCTCACCCCATCTCATGGGTTTTATACAGAGGGGCCCTTAGGTAGTGGGAACTGACGCTAACAAAGGTTAACAGCAAGTCCAATTGTTGGTAAGCCTGTAGATAGATAAGTAGTTGCACACTTAGAGACTGGATAGTATGTAATAGTTCTATTAGCTAGCTTACGATAGAACTTTTGTGCTACGTATAATTATCATACTCCGATTTTTCTATTAGAACTTGGGGTGTGACAGAAACAATAAAAATTACTTTTAAGTAATAAAGGCAATTGGTTTTATATCATTATACTTACAGTGAAATTCACTTACACCCCTGTGTACTTTGTTGTTGTACACTAGTGTTTCCTGTATTCATAAGTAAATGTTAAGTGATGGATGGACAAAATTACCCCTACCTTTCCTAACCCAAATGTAGAGAGCTTGCTCCTTATGAAACATAGGCAATGACTTTATCAGCCTTTATATATATATCTACCTGTAATAACCTACCAGACAACAAATCCAGAGTACCTACCCTTCATTGATTTTAACGACTACTAACTTGTCGCCCCTACCCTCGACGATTTCCTTAATAGCCTTTTAGACCTCGATCTTTTTCATGCTAATTTGTTAAGCGGGTGCCTTTCATATGAGATGGGTTTCTCAAAGGGGCATCAGTGATCGATATGGGGAATAACCAGTTAACTGGGCTAATTCCATTCTCAATTGGTGTTTGAAAAAGTTAGAGGTGTTGAATTTTGTTTGGAATCTGTTGTTTGGAATGGTTTCAAAGGTGGTCTGTGCGCTTCAAAATTTGGTAAATTTGTCGTTATTTGAGAATTACTTCACAGATGTGAGATCAATTTGCAAAGTCTTGATAGTGGAAAGGGAACTTGATGTGAGAAAGAGTTGCATTCCTGATCTTCAATTTCAAAGATGTAGCTGAATGTGCTGATTTCTTTACAAAACCAAAGTATTGCCCTAACAAGATAACCTATACTTACATCCTTTGTTTGATTCCTAATTTTACTTCTCCTTCTGCAAATTATATATACATATATAGGTGACTAACCAATGTCTAGAAATATTGACGACCGACCTTATTAGCTGGCGATGAGAGATGGGGACAGCGGGAATTCTTCCAGTATTTTCATCTGCTAAATTTATGTTTTCTTAGATATTAAATATTTATATTTTTTATTCATATATATCTCACGTACTATTAAAGATAACAACTTCGTTCATTTTTGCACTTTACTTACGAGTACAGAGGACATTGATGTATAATAACAAGATAAGCGATTTTCACCCAAAAAATAGAGATATAAAGACAATTACTCCTAAATAATATTATATAAATGGAAAAGAAATAAGCACACAAATATTATGCAAATTACGTGAACAAAGATTTAATCAGGAGTAAATAATTTGAGGTGATGACATTTGGGTGTAAGATTATTTAAGTCCAAAAGTTTAAGGAAATTGTTTAAGATACTTTAGTTGTGTTCAACGTTATCCTAAAAATGCATCAATAAAAAAAAATTGATTCTAAATCTAATGTATAAAAAAAATTATAAAAAGCAAATCTAAATTATATATGAACAAAAATTGTGCTTAAAAAAGGGTAATATGATAATTACACATAACATTACATAATTAATTAAATAGGTTATTTGACTACAGATGCCTCACAAAAAGAATCAAATAATTTAAAACTTTGATAAAACTAGTCAAATTTTCGCCAATGGTAAGCTAGGTAAAAATAAATAAATAAAATATCACCAAAGTAAACTTTGTGAAAACGACCCAAGTAAATTAGAAGAAATGATGTCAAATAATGAGACATCAACAATAATATGCAAGATTAATAAGGTACATGTTGATTTATTGCATCAACACTAACATTCGCAATACCTAAAGGAACTAAAGGGGGTATTTGGTTGATCAAAAGCACAACAAAATTATAAAAAATTTGATGTAAAGGTAATATTTGGCCAAATTTGATTAGAAGAAAGTACAAAAAAATTATTGAATTTTTATTGATTTTAATAAATCAAACATTCCCAAAACATGATAGCAAGTATCTAATCACTCCTACACTAAATAAATATGTTAGCACTTATTGTGATATTGTATTTTCTTATATCAATATAAATCTTTTTTTTTTTTTTTAATTTATTGCTTTATTGGTAGTTTAGTGAAGCATAAATGGTTAATAATGTTATAATTGTAAGTTACACAACAATGAAGAAATTCAAACTAAATAAGTCAAATATAAGAAAATATTGCAGAAATAGAAAAAGGCTTGAAATTTGATATAATCATTTTCCTAAAAACGTTATTTGCATCCGTTCCTCTTTAAGTTTACTGATGGAATCTTTTGCAAATAGTTTTAGTAAATATGATAAGCCTTTGAATATACTGTATACAACAGCTTATGAAGAAACACAAATATGAACAAAAAATAAAATTTTGATCTTCTTTTTCAAAAACAAATGACATTGAGTTATTCCATTTTTCTAATATAATTTGTTCTTTTTGTTTTACTTTATAATTTCTAGATTAAATATTTGTAGGCATGAGTTGGTTGAATTTTGAAAGGAAATAACCTTTCAACAAAAGACTCGAGTTGATTGAATTTTGAAAGGAAACAATCTTTCAAAAATGTATGAGTTGGTTTAATTTATTTTGAACAATAAAATTTTCTAACAAATAATATTTTATTCTTTATATATATGCATAGAAATCTCTTTTTCGTTAGAGTTTTTTCATAAAACCAACCAACAATGTTACAATCTAGCTTAATTGTTCATGAACTCTAGTTTGTATGCATAAGTGATTGATTTAATATCTCGGTGAGTTAGACTTAGGGGTGGAAATGACTTAGTTTTAACTTTTCGACTCAAACTTTTATGTAGGCACGAGTTTGGCTCGATTAATAAAAATTTAGGCTTAAGATCGGATTACCAATAGTTTGATTAAATCAAAATAATATTGTTTAGTTTAAAATATAATAAAGAAAGTATTATAAAAATATTATTAAAAATATTATAATATATATATTATCGAGTTGACTCGCACTTTTTTGAGCTGATCTTTTTTAAGTTCTTTTTTGAATTTTATTTAAAATGAGTTACAAATGGAGTTTAATTCAGACTTATATTGGTTATGAAACCGATTTCTAATAACTTAAAAAAAATTATACTCGTAATAGTTTTTATCTAAATGGAGGTGAATTTTTTATTTTATTTTTATGAATGTTATTAACATGCTTAAAAATTAAAATTTCTTAAAAAATAAAATTTTAGTAAAAGAAAAAAGTCATAAAATACAAAAATATTACGAAAAAAACTTTTTTTTTTTGGTAACCAAACAAAGCCTAATTATGTGAGCCAATCAGAAAAATGGTTTAACATTCACACTTGAAATTCAGACTGTAAATCATAAGAAAATTTCAAATTTTAATGTTACGGAAAAGAAAATTTAAAAATTATATACAAGCCAATTTTTTTAATTGGTTTAATTTTTCTAGAATTTTTTTATTTTATTTTGGTAGTGTTTGAATAGAAAAAATACAATAAAAATTAATATAAAGTAATATGTGATGAAATTTA
>JAVXUM010000004.1:9002797-9017536 GCA_035590655.1 Pouteria glomerata
GTCAGAGCTTATAAATGTAAAAGAGGACCAAGTTACGCAAAGAAGCCCACGCGAACTGGAACTCACTTGTCGGAAAACGACCCGAGTCTGATTCAAGTTCAAATTGAGCTCTGCTATACAATAGATAAACTAGTTTGAGCAATCAAACTGCTCATATGGTTTGCACCCTAAATTGCATGATGCCAGCCAAAGTAGTCGAAATAATACACAGAACACCCACATAGAAGTTTGAGATAAAAATAAATAAAAGGAGACTTGTTTAAAGAATCATGATTGTTGATTCCAAACTCCAAACTCCCTTCCAACATGGAAAAAGATGTTTGGATTGTCAGCATCCAGAAGCTACTCAAAATATTCTTGTCCAAGTAAACACCCTCCAGTGAGTTATGAAGATCTATACATCTCATGCATCTTGTAGGGCATTATAAAACATAAAAAATAGAGACGCTACTTGATCTTAACTTACCGACTCCTTGCCTGCAAATTTCACAGTGAGAAACAACAATGTCATTATTTAATTTGGAAAAAAAGGATCATCTAAAAAGTTCTTCATCATCAGCAGCAGCAGCATTCTTACCACTGTTCTAATCTGTATCATCTATATATTACAGAAGATAAAGCAACAGAGACATGTTTAAGACTGCAGTTAGATTATATATCCTTATGCCTAAAGGGCCAAAAAAAAGAAAAAAAGATCTATGCATACTAACCCTAACAAAAAAAAAAAAGGCATGTGTATCAGTCTTGCATGACGTTTCTTCGGCTTAAAACCCAGTTTCTCACAATTTGACTCGAAGATTGTCAAAAAAACATGTATCAACTGGGGTTCACAATATCAACACCAAGTCCCAAAACCCTTTTTTGCCGTGCCCAGAAAGGTGTGTGCACCAAAGCAAACCAGCTAGCTAGCTGATACCCGGCTGGATCATCGGAAAGAAGGACCAGTTCTTACAGGCACTACCCTCCTTACCTAGTACCTTTTCATTGGCCCACCAGTCAGAACCAATGGCAGGCTTATCAGGGTTTCCTCCATCTGCGTTGTCAAAGTTAAAATCCTTCGTAGAACCAAGAGTGATGGACCGGTGTTTCTGAGGTCGCTGCCCATCCTCCCCATCTCCAGAAGCTTTCTCCGATGTGTTATCAGCCGTTTCACCAAGATGGTCCACGTGACTACTGGCTGCATCAATTGGGCTATCATTATTTTCAGCAGCAACTTTTGCTTTTCCTGCAGATAGTGATACAGCCTTCACCAAGGATGGCTCTTTTGCCATGCATCTGACAACATCTTCAGCTGTAATCTCAAAAGATACTCTGTGGTTAAGTACTGCTTCATCATTTCGGCATCCACTGAACGAATTTGTGAGTGGTGCGACATCAGAATTTTGTCGATCCAGAAGAAGACTGTCCCGTGATCTAGGCTGCACAGTCTCAGGCGTCAGGGAACCAGATCTTTGCCGTGATCCCCACTCATGGGCCGACAGTTTGTCAAGATTCAAGAGCTTGGGAGGATCACCCATTTGAAACTGAAGGAACTGAGGACAGCCAGGAGTACATTCCCCAGGAAAAGGAGATGAAGTGCCCGAACCAGATATACCCGAACTGGGTGAAATCAAGTGGCTGACTGGGCTTCCAGGATAAAGTTGATAAGACTGAAATTCATATTGGGACAAAGGGAACCTCTGACCAGCTTCACCGTTTTGGTGGTTGGGATCGAGAAGCCGAGCAAATGGCACTTCAGGTGATGAAGGTGTAGTCAACTGGACAGACTCGGGAGGAGGAGTAAAAGGAGCAGTGGATGGTTCAGTGGGGAAGGTAGAGAAGACTGGTGGTGAGACTAACTGGGTCTCATGAGCATAAGGTCCAATCGTAAAAATGTTGGCAGGCCCAGGTGAGTACATATTGGCAGAAATAGAGGTCAGAGATAGTAAGCCAACAGGTGATTGCGTACAAGATGGAGGTTCAGACTGAAGGAATGAAGCAGGGGAGGAAGGAGGAGCAATGAACGGAAGTACTACAGTAGGTGCTTGAATTGGATTTTCAGCTGCAGGAACCTCTGTTCCTGGGGCTGTTTCAGGAACAAGCACAGCATGCCCAATTTTGGTGTGTCTGTGAGATCCAAAGCACATGCTCCAGCAGCTTCCCCATCTTCTTTTCTGCGGAAGACCGGTGATTATGAGAATGACACTACTTCATATTAGGAATAATAGCACGATTTCTTTTTTATTTAGTAGAAACTTAAAAGACAAATGTTGCAATTCAAAGTAATCTCAGTCATCAGAGAATGTACAGTAAGCTTCTAGAAGAAGTCTCCATCCGTTTTAAATAATCACAAATGGTATGAGATGATAAAGCAAACATGACCTGAAAACAATGAAATATATTATGCAACTACAATGCTATGATTTATATGTTCTGTCTCAGGCTATTTCAATTGCCAAACAAGATAAGCATGGTAGAATAAATCAAAACATAATTTCGCACATTCTGTCTAAAAGGTGCTTGCCTCTAACATCAAGAAACCATTCACCACTTCATATATGCCACCGTACATTTTAAGGTAACAAATAGCATTAGAGCAAGTATTCGCCATTGATTAATATCAGACAGCTCGAGATCTTGAAACCAGATGTTTGCTCGGCATAGTTATTGCACATTCAAATTCAAAACTAAAATTTGCTAAGCACCTCACCTCCACTTTTGGAGCTTCATTACTTCTATTCTTGAGACTACTGAGCCTTTTCCATATACAACCCCCCCCCCCCAAAATAAATAAATAAATAAAATAAAATAAAATAAAATAAAAAAAGATGAGGACTAGCTCAAGCAGGAAAAGGCACCTGTGTTCAGGCCAAAGGTCACGAGTTCAACTTAAAATTCATATGTACTCTTGTAAAAAGAAAAATAAATAAATAAAAGGCAGCAAAAAATGCAGTCATTAAAAGATCACAAATCCATATTTCTGGGACACAGGGACAGGTGTGAAAGAGATGAAGGTTATATAGAAATGTACTCATCTCAGGTACTAGTGCACACAGTTTGGTTTGCTACCAAAATCTAATCCGCAAGTCAACGGTTTAGAAGATTTTGAAACCATTAGCAAACCATCCAACGAAACCAAACCACTAATTTCAATTTGGTTCATTTTTTATATAAGACACGCTACAGAGAGAAGTGGTTAAAGGTAAAGTTTTATTTGTTAAATATTCTAATTAGGTTTTAGGATATATTTTATTCATTTTTTGTTTCAAGAATTCAAGTTTGGGGCTTAACTCAAGGTCATTTCAGGTAATTTACAATTTTACGTAGGAAATCATTCTTTAGTTAGAAGTTTTTTATTCCAATTAGGAAACCGTATTATTAGTCTTATTATGTTTAGGTTTTCTTATTTACAAATTAAATTTAGGATTCTTTACCTTTTTTATATGAAATTGTAATCGCCAGAGAATTATTTAACTACGTTGACTATTAATTTCAATTAAGATTTTTAAAATCCTCGTTCTTGTGCCTGCGCTCTTGTGGATTTAAAAGCTTTAACTTCATCATATTCAGGAACAATATCCCGTCAAATGCCTACTGTTGCATCAAGTTTGATTTGACAATTTTATGGGACAAAAAAATACTTTGGAAAAAAAGAAATAAAAACAAGTACAAATAAATTAATGACCAAAAGCTTGGTAAAATTTGAACAATTTTTAGATCTTCAGAAATCCTCTTGGCACAACTACATCGGAAGATAACAATCTGCAATAGAATCAATCCAGCTAATTGTTAGCTTATGTTCTATTTGCAACTTTGTATTTGTCTCCAAAGTTGATCTACACATTTCTTCTTAGTCAAACAAAAATAAGTGAACGTATTTTAAAAATGGAACTGAGCAACACATTAAATGCAAAGTTTGGTACAATTCATGAGTTATATATCATACAAATATTTTTATGTTTTGTTAAACTTAAATATTTAACAAATTATATTTAGTATAATAATACATTATTAATAGTATTGGTTCGGTTAACCAACTCTCAAACCGGAAACTAAACCAAACCATCCGATTTTCCAATTTTTCATATCGTAACCAAACCGTTAACTGAAAAACAGAACCAAAAGGGGCAGTTTTTGTTAGATTTGACCGGTTCGTTTGTACATCCTAATCTTAGGAGGACAGTCTAAAAAGAAAAAAGAAACATGAAAGTCAAAACCAACTTTAATTAACAAACACAAAAGCTTCACACCAATAGAAGTTTACTGATAGAATTGGTCTTTAGAATGCCACATTACAACAAATAAGATAGAGAACACTCGTACGATTCTTTGGGTTTAAATAAATAACTTTTTGCTACATTGGACAAAATCCTTGATGTAAACAAATACCTTCCACAGTTACTAAGTTACACGTCAATCAATAAGGATAGATGTAAGGAGACGCACCAAATTCAATCATAGCACACCCGCGATGCTTAGACCCGTGATGCTTAGACCCAAGAAAAGTTTTCCAGTCCTGTATCAACCTTTCATTTTCTTTTCCTTCTTGCTAATGTCTTTACTCATTTTGAGAATTTCAAACTAATTTACTGCACATAAATCATGACAGAGATCCTTCCAAAAACTCATTCATGGGTCACATTAAAGTGAAATGTCTTTGAGACTTTTGATCCTTCTCTCTTAAAAGTTAAAACTACAGCAAAGGACAAATTGACAGTGAAAAACAGAATTGGCCTGATTACTTGATAGAAATTGAGCTAGTCTATTTCCCAACAATAAATCAAAACAAACCATGTGGTGCATGGTCAAAAGTCATTGGGCACAACAGAGGGATCAAGTGCCAAGGTGAACCTTTCAACGCATGAGTATCTTTGGACCAGAAGATACATGACTATTTGATTACTACTAGTACTACTACTGCTGCCGCTGCTGCTGCTGCTGCTGCTGCTACTATTAGGCAGATTAAAGGATCTATTAACAAACAGGAGTAAATTCATGTGCACAACCTCCAAAACAAAATCAAATATCATATTTATGTAACTTTTAACTTCGACTAATCCATTCCTACTTTCAAATAACAATATCAATTTTGGAATTAAAAATTAAAAATTAAGGCATGACAAAAACCACATCCTATTTATGATGTGCGGAAAAGAAATGAAGGGTAAAAGTTAAACAAGAAAATGAATTCAGGATCAACTGATCCTCATTTCAGATTCTTCACATTACTGACTCCACTTCTGGAAATAACCCTTAAACACACCCAGTGTGACTTCCTAATTGAAAGCAGAGGACAGAGCAAAGCTATATAGTAATTACAACAGCTATAAGTTGGCTGCAAATGTCTAGACACTTCCTGAAAAGTATCCGTTATGCCTATGTACTAGCTCTTTGTATGAGCAAAGTCCAATCCACACTAATCATACAAAGCATATTCAGTAGGCAAAGGTAATTAAATTTCACATTTAATAATAGAATAAATGCAACACCAATAACATACTATCTAGAGAGATAGCACCATAAATAGAAACTGGAAACAATCAACCTACACATGGTAGCTAATCAGACAAAATTTTACGCGCAGCAATGACTGATGAAAATATGCTACAAATTTGTATTGTAACAATCTTTTCATACAAAAAATTTGGAAGTTCAGCTACTAGGTCCATCATCATGAGAAACAATAACCCAAAAAAAAAAAAAAAAAAATCACTAAAAGCTTCAATCTTCGATCAAATAACACAATGAAATGCATATGTAACCCAATTTCAGATCCAACGCAAGCTAAAACTATGTACTTGCTAAGAACCAGGTCAACCTTTGAAGACCAAATAGAATGACACAGAAACAACATCGCAGCGGAACAAAACAACTAACAAGCACAAAGAATCAAAATTCCCCAAAACTACATCAAACAAAGTAAAATCGACCAACTAAAAATGATCGCATACAATCCACAGATCTCGAATCTAAAAGATTCAGATTTTACCGAGCTCAGAATTCGAAACTCAATAGATATAAGTCCAATTGAGATACTCCAATCGGTAACACAAAAAGAAACATAAGAATTGAACGAGTCGTATCAAATTGTTCACCTGAACTGAAGCTTGAGGCGCACGATTCTCAGCTGATGCGATCGCAGTCGCGGCGGCGCTTATAGTCTCCAGAGCGTTGTTGTTCGCTCCTCTCATCTCTCCATTCGCCGCTCCTCTCATCTCTCTGTTTTCCTCCTGTATCGATCAAAAAATTAACCTAATTTCACCAGCAATTGACTGTTTCATCACCGATCAAATCTCAGCTATAGACGGCCGTAACTTTCTCGAGAAAAGTCAAAATTCCAAGCCGTAAAACGAGAGAGAATATCATAGAAACCGAGCAAGAACGAACAAGAAGAAAGCGAAAAATGCTAATTTTGATATAAATCAAAAACCGAAAAATCAAATCCCCCTCTCTCTCTCTCTCTCAAAAGCTTTATCTCTCTATAAGTAGCTGTAACTCTCACTTTTGAGGTCAAACACGGCAATGACTTGTCTGATTACCGGAACCATGAAGTTAAATATATAATTTTGTAATCAAAGTGGAGGACGGTTGAAATTACAGTAATATCCTTAGCGGTGAAATGAATACTGCTACCAGGACAGTTATTAGGCTCACCTGAAACCCTTCATATTGAATGATGTACTTTCTCCCTCCTAAATGATCACACCAAATAGGCACTCCTTTTAATTTCTCTATTGCAGGTACACAGTTGAATGAATGTGCTATTTACATATATATATATAGTTTGTTTTATGTGGAAATTGTTATATTCTCGCTGACTTTTATCTTATTATTATTTAATAATTAGATCTTGCAAGTGAGTTCAAGTACTTTAAAAAAAAATAATTCTATACTAATTTTTTTTTATTTATATTAATATTAACAAGATAGTAAAATTGTTCGTTTACCTACTTTTCAAGAAAGTATCAAATTACACTTTCTTTTTTGCAGCGTTTTGAATTCTAAAAAATTTAAAAAAAAAAAATAATAAAAGTTAGTGTTAAAATGATATAGGTGATGTTTGGAAGAAAAAGGTTTAACAAAGAGTACAATAAAAGCATAGTTGATTTGATATAAAGGTAATATGTATTAAAATTTAATTAAACGAAAATACAAAAAATAGTTAAAATTTGATAGAATTTGATCATCCAACAGGGCCATAAAAGTGATAAATAATGAAATTTGATTAAAAAAAAATTAAGAACTTTGAAAGTTTTTTGAAAAAGTTTAAAACTCTAAATGAATTTTTGCCAAATAGATACTAAATAACCCTATTTCAATATTTTTTTTCTTTTTTAAAAAAATATGCTAACTAATTGAAGAATGAATATAAGCTAAGTTGATCTCACAAAGAACATTCATCTAGCTAATCATATTGGTTTGAAAAAAAAATTCAAATTTTCAAAAACTTGATTTAGTATTCTTAATTTTAATATTCTGATAATTAATTAGTTAAGAAATGCAAAATCTTAAATTATCGAAAGGAAATGTTTCTTTACTATAATTTTTTTTAATGAGAAAGTACTTTCAAAATAATGTAACGAATGTATTGTAATAATTTTTTTATTAAATTTTTTTATTTAAGGCAACAGGTTTAGAAAAAAGTCATATTATTTTAATCAAAAATTTTAATTAAATTTTTTTAAAATGTGTATATTATTATTACTCTAGGTACGTTACTAGAATAAACTTGGGCAAAAGTACAATAGGTGCTTTGTTTTTTTTTTCCCTTTTCTTGTGACATTCGCGTAATATATATAATCCCAAGTACGATGTATTTATACAAGGGCAGTTTTGTCCAAGGGAGGAAAACCGCCAGTATTTCTCGGCAGTAAAATATGAATTTACGAGGTCGTGTTGGTTTTCCGGTGTATTTTAATGAATTGATTATTGTTTTACGAGGAAGCTTCATTTTCTTCTTATGTCAATGTGTGCACGTGCGGCCATCCACTTCTCGATGGCTTCCGTGCTCACCCCGGCGTAAGGTTGGCCCCACCTCGAAAATTCTCCGCCCTTTACCCGCCACTTGAACTAACTTGCACGCTTGGTTCATCTCCATCTCTCTCTCTCTCTCTCTCTCTCTCTCTCTCTCTCTCTCTATATATGTATATATAAAAAGTTTCGAGTCTCTCTCTATGTATATGTAAAAAGTAACTCTCATTCCTCTTTATCTAAAATCCTTTTGTGAAAATGATGCAAAAGGGCGTTTAAACACCAACCCCCCTACTCTCTCTCTCTCTCTCTCGGTTTGTGGAAAAAGAGCCTTTTGGAAAAATTTGCCTTTTTATCTTTACCAATTTTCATGGCATATCTTTCTTTCCTTGGGGTTCACACTAAAAGGCTAAAAATCATTCAACTTTATAGTGTAAGATTTGAGAACTATAACTTTTTAAAAGGCTTGCCACAAAATTAATATGATAATTGTATTTTAAAATTAGATAGTGTTTAATATATTTTCTATCTTAAAATAATAGCCTTCATAACTCCATCATCATTTTTTGCAATATTTACATGCACTTTTTAGCAATAAATTAAATTTGGATTTTTTTTAATTATTTTAGACCGAAAGTTTATGTTTTTTTAGACTTTTTTGATATATATATATATGCCTTCAATAAAATCAAAATAAATATTAAATAAAAAGACTTAAATAATCAAATAAACATACTTATCCAAACTATCTACTCTTTATCTCTCTCTATCTATATATATTTATATATATATATATATCAAAGGAAAAGAACCTTTCTAAGCTAACTATATACAAATGTTATAATCTTTTACCAGTACTCAAATGAAAGCATGACTTTTTCACTAGGATTAGCAAGTGGGCAAACGAGGATTTACTTTAAATTATGCGTCAAAAATTCCATTATTCATGAACCAAAAAGGATGAAACTTTAGTAAGGTGTGTGAGGAGGACCCCACCAGAACATGCCCCAACTGGGTGTTTCGCACATTTGAGACCTAGACCTGTGGGGTGGCTTTTATCTGGTCTGGCCCTACCCAAACACACCATATGCCCTCTCTTGGAGGGGCTGTTGATTGGATAATTGATTGTTAAAAAGGCTACAAATCTACAAAAGACATACAAATATATATAAATAACGCACTGACTGATTGTGGCATCACATTGAAAGAAATTGAAGACATACTCAAGTTTTGCATTGAGAGTTCATTCCAATGGACAAACACTTTTGAATGGAAACATTCGAGTAGTGGCGGAGTATAGGACAAATTTTGTGTGAAAAGTGAAGGTGTGAAGAGAAATGAAGAGACTTTGACACACTAAATAGGTGGTCATACTTATTATCATATTTTTCGCATAGGCGTTCTACGGTTAATTAATATATTTCACAGTTAATATATTTTTTCAAGTCAATACATATATATATATAGTGTATGTTTTAAATTTGTTACAAGTATAGTGAATCACTTACTAAAATTTTAGTAAATAAATTTACAAAAAGATCTTTACATTTTACATGAGTTATATTTATTATATTCTGGAGGAATTTCTCTCAAATAAAGTGACAGTCCGTCTCTGTATGTTTTGTTATTTCAAAAAACACAAGGTTTGGTGCAATATAAATTATTCCCTCATTACTTCGATGGGGTTCAAGTTTCGCAATAAGTTCTAATGCATGACATAATTACAGTAACTTATACTATAACTCGATATTTAGATTATAAACTTGATTAAGTTACAACTGTTTGTTTTTTATTTTTTTCAATATATTAAGTTTTCTTTTGTATACATCATTCGGTGGTATAACTTCTGTCATGTAGAAAACCAATCCAATTAGCATTAATGTATCCTTGAATCAAAGCATATCCATGATTCTTGTACAATAAACCACAACCTTATGATTATATCCAAGTGACTTGATCGTGGAGAACCCAAGAATTGACTTATCACAACCGTAACAAAAGAAATATTTGGATGAGCAATTGTCAAATAATTTAACTTGCCCACCAACTTGTATCTACTTAGATCATCTCGCAATTTCTTTCATTAGGTAAACGTTGAGTGTTAAGATCCATTGAGAAATCAACAGGTTTGGCTCCTAACAATTGATTAATGCATGATATGTTATATTTATACCCTATTTAAGTATGCTGATTATATAGAAATTCCTATTTGAGACTTAGTTTTCTAACGTTTTTCTCATAATCTTACATTTGTTGTGTTTAAGCTGTTCAATTACTAGTATAAAAATATCAAGAATGCAAAGGCAAAGAGCCCCTAGCAAATTGAAAGCAAAAAAGGAATAAAATAGGCTAAGGAAGTCGTTGAAGTATTTTATTGAATACTTGAGGGTATGCTTAACATCATTCGTTGGAGCGCGGACATCTAAGCATGTAATTGCATCTCATATATCATATCAATTATCCATCAGAGCCAAACAACCTATTAGAGTAATAAAATAATAATAGACAAATAAAACTAAACATATACAATTAACCTTGATGACCATGCTCCAAAATAACATATTATTGTTAAGGCTTAACCTAGCCCGTGCAACCCAATCAAACAATATAAATATTAAATACATTTCCACATCAAACCATAGACCCAAACAAATATAATAATACATATCAAAATAAATCTATAACGAAAGAAAATAGAAGATGACTGGAGTCCACAGTTGGATGTCTCAACTTGGGAGTCAACACCAAAATACAAAAAATACCCCAACATGCTACTATATAAGCATGAACAATAATATCATATCAACAAATCATATACTTGCCAATAACCATAATCAAGCTACAATTCATGAATCATCTTATCTAATTATCTCATTTCTTTAGTGAGTTTCTCATTATCATCATCAAAACATAATATAGTCAAAATCAACACTTAATGTGATGAGTACCAATGAAGATCAAGTGTCGAAGATCCATTGCATGTTTTAGTTAGGTCAATAACCAAAGTTTGAGTAAAGAAGATTCAGGAAGCAATGCTTGGGCTCATTCAAGCTACATTGGATGAGGCTTTAAATGCAACAAACAAGACAATATTCAAGATGGGCCTAAAAGAGGAGGAACCAATAATGGTGCATGTGATCTAAGTCAAGGACGGCAGCCTAAACCACTAATTGAAGAGACAAATTGGGCTTTTAAAGTTTTTTAATTTTTTATTGAGCTTTGCAACCTACTTTGGGCTCTAAGTTTGAGTTTTAAAGTTATGTTTTAAATAGGATTTGAGTTTGTATCATTGTTTTAATGTTTTTGAGCCAAACTTTATTAATTAAAATGGCTCATGGGTGTGACTTATTATTAAGACAGATTTCAGCTATTTAATTAGGACTAATTGTTTAATTAGCTAGTTTTCTTTATGAACACTTATAAATTTGAGATTTAGTTTTCAATAATATAATTAGAGTATTATTTTACATTAAAGTAAGGTGCTTCCTCTTATTCTTCAAAAAACTTTTAAACTTATCAAGAATTCGTTCTTGTAGCATTCTTCTACTTTCAATCCACTAAGGTTCTTGATTCAAGAAATGTTATGCTCTGCACCTGTACTAGCATTACCTGACTTTAACAAAACCTTTGAGATTGAATGTGATGCCTCAGGAATAGTTATTAGAGTTGTTTTGATGCAGGATAGACAACCCATTGCCTATTTCAGTGAGAAATTAGGTGGAGCAGCCCTAAAGTACCCAACATATGGTAAAAAGCTCTATGCACTCATCAAAACCCTTGAGACGAGACGTGGCAGCACTACCTATGGTTTCGAGAGTTTGTGATCCACACCGACGATGAGTCTTTGAAACATTTCAAAAGCTAAAGCAAGTTGAATAAAAGACATGATAGATGGATGGAGTATATTGAGACATTTCCTTACGTCATAAAGTATAAAGAATGTAAAGAAAATGTAGTTGCAGATGCATTATCCAGAAGGTATGAACTTCTTACTACTATGAGTGCCAAATTACTTGGTTTTGAATATGTAAAAGATATATATATATGCCAATGATTCTGATTTTTTTAATATTTACATAGCATGTGAAAAATGAGCATTTGGTAAGTTTTATAAGCATGATCAAAGAGAATAAGTTTTGTGTTCCTAATTGTTCAGTGCATGAGTTATTAGTGCATGAGGCTCATGGTGGGGATTAATTTTTGGTGTTAAGAAGACCTTAGAGGTATTATATGAGCATTTTTTTTGGCCTAAAATGAAAAGAGTTGTTACTCGCATATGTACTAGATACATTACATGTAAAAGGGCTAACTCTAAGGTTTTGCTACATGGGTTATATACACCTTTACCCGTACCTAGTGAGTCATGGATAGATATTTCAATAGACTTTGTTTTAGGACTGACTAGGTCAAAAAAAAAAAAAAAAAAAGAGATTCTATTTTCGTGGTAGTGGAAAGATTTAGTAAGATAACACATTTCATTCCTTGTTATAAAACTGATGATGCCACGAATATAACTGATTTATTTTTCAGGTAAATAGTGCAACTCCATGGTGGAGTGTTGTGTCTGATAAGGACGTAAAGTTCCTTAACTAATTTTGGAAAGTGTTGGGGGTAAATTGGGCACTAAACTTTTGTTTTCTACTATTTATCACCCACAAACAAATGGATAGACTGAGGTAGTTAATGGGACTTTAACCCAACTTTTACGCACTATTATTCATAAGAATTTGAAAACTTAAGAGAAGAGTTTGCCATTCATAGAGTTGGCATATAATAGGACTGTGCATTCTACTACTTCTTATTCTCCTTTTGAAATTGTTTATGGTTTTAATCCACTTACTCCTGTGGATTTGATGCCTTTACTAATTGATGATAAGAGTAACTTAGATAGAAAGAAGAAGGCCGAATTAGTTAAGTCAATCCATGAAAAAGTGCGCCTTCAAATTGAGAAAAGGAATGAACAATATGCTTCACAAGCCAATAAAGGAAAGAGGCGTGTGACATTTGAACCAGGAGATTAGGTTTGGGTTCACATGAGAAAAGAGAGATTTTCAACCCATCGAAGAGGAGATGGTCCATTTCAAATCCTTGAGAAGATTAATGATAATGCTTACAAAATAGATCTACCAGGTAAATACAATGTTAGTGATACTTTTAATGTTATTGATCTTCTCCTTTTGATATAGGTGATGATTCGAGGACAAATCCTTTTGAGGAGAGGGGGAATGATGAATACCAAGGAAGATCAAGTGCCAAAGATCCATTACATGTTCTAGTTGGGTCAATAACCAAAGTTAGAGCAAAGAAGATTAAGGAAGTAATGCTTGGGCTTGTTCAAGCTACGTTGGATGAGGCTTTAAATGCAACAAACAAGACAATATTCAAGATGGGCCTAAAAGAGGAGAAACCAAAATTAGTGCATGTGATCCAAGTCAAGGACGATAGCCTAGACCACTAATTGAAGAGGCGAATTGGGCTTTTAAAGTTTTCTAATTATGTTTTAGGTTCTGCAACCTACTTTGAGCTCTAAGTTTGGGTTTTAAAGTTATGTTTTAAATAAGATTTGGGTTTGTGTCATTATTTTAATATTTTTGGGCCAAACTTTATTAATTAAAATGGCCAATGGGTGTGACTTATTATTAGGACAAATTTGAGATATTTAATTAAGGCTAGTTTTCTTTATGAACACTTATAAATTTGGGATTTAGTTTTCAGTAACATAATTAGAGTATTATTTTGCATTAAAGTGAGGTGTTTTCCTCTTACTCTTCAAAAAACTTCTGAACTTATTAAGAATTCATTTTTATGGCATTCTTCTACTTTCAATTCAAGGTTCTTGATTCAAGAAATCAATGAGTCTTGGTTCTTCATCCTTTGATCTTAATATTAACTTTCCTTGTTTTTGATTTAATTGATCGTGCTTTTAAAGCATTCGACCAAGAGTTCACATCATAATGGGTTTAGGTACTCTATTGAGAGGGCATGTGGCTACAGATCCTAACCTAAACGTATATCATGTGCTTGTCTCATATGACCTCAGCATGCATGAGTGGATACATGACTCTACGTCTGCCACCTGGGCAAAGCCTCAAGAGTGAACAATACTATATAGCATCTACTTTACTTTGTAGGTGATTAACTTATTAGATGTGAGTGTTCCATCCCTGGGTAGGTTTTAAGATTTTCAATCCTTCATTATAATGCTACCCACTATTTCAATGCCTCTACACCCAAAACCCAAAACCAATGTGCATTATGTATATCCAAAGTATGATGGGTTATCATTATTGATCCATATCATTATTTCTCCCTATCAACTGATGGTAGTGAACATTACTCAACTCAATTTATCATAATAAGCCAACCATCAATTGCATATAGCACTATATCAAGACGTATCAACAACCTCAGAAAAAAGTATTCTAAATGTCAGGGGGTCCTGTGTACGGGTCCAAACCTAGCCAGTCGTGCACATAAGCCAAACATTTCTACTTATTGTGCAAATGGCATTAATGAGAGTTCTTTTCATGGGAGTTTTCTTTATTTACAATAATTATTAATTAATGAAATTAAATGTTTTAATTTAAAATATTAACAAAATATATGTATTAAAACCATAATACTTAATAAAATATCACATACCACGGCTGCTTTACTTCCTATTCTCCTTTATATATATGAGTAATATGGCCCATATAATGTACGGATTTATCTTATTAAATGGTTAAGTTAAGCATACTATCATATACTAAAATAGTTAAGTTGAAGAAATATATTTGAAAGCAATAT
>JAVXUM010000004.1:9104244-9117415 GCA_035590655.1 Pouteria glomerata
GAGAGAGAGAGAGAGAGATATGGCTTTATGGATTCTTCACACGTAGGGGGTGTACTTTCTACTTTCGAGTATTTGACTTCTTTTGGACATTCCATGTGCTTTTCCTCAATCGCATATCGTCGTTCAATTACGATGGCACAATTACCACTATAAATGCAAATGAGAATTTGTTTTGGCATTTATGTATGGTACCGTTTCGAGGAGTTAACAAATTAAAAAAATATTAATTTTTGATATTTTAAGTATTTAGTAAAATACTAAAAATTATCAATAATTTTATGCGATAAGTTACCAGCAAACCAACTTTTATTGGGTTGGCGAAAAATATAGTAGTCATTTTATTTTAACTAAATTTAAAAGTTATCAAAATTTTTACCAAATATACAAAAAGTTGATAAAAATTACTAAAAATTTTTATTTATTTTACTAAATGTTTGAAAGTTATAAAAAAAATTATTAAAAATTTCTATTTGTTTAAAAAAATATAATAAAAAATTTACTTAATAATATTTTTAAAAAAAAAAAAACAAAAAAAAAAAAAACAAAAATTGATTGAAAACTAGACATGCAAAAGGCTATCTCGACTAGAATTACACTTCAACAAATCTCTAAGGGTCTGTTTGGCAATTATTTTACTTTTAATTTTTTTTATTTATTTTTATTTTTACTTTTTTAAAAACTAAATATGAAAATTTGTTTGCCAAATTTGTTTCTAATTTTCCGTTTTCAAAATTTTTAAAAGTTATGAAAACGTGAAAAACATATTTTCTCAAGTTTTTATTTTTCTTTCACAACTATTATCAATCACAATTATTACCCATCATCAATTATCACCGTCCGATGGTTGTCACCCACCAATCTCCGATCATCATCAATTGTTGCAGCTTCTCACCCACCTTCGATTACTACCAACCGCCACTATCACCCCCACCCATCTTCAGTTTGATAATGAGATTATGTTTGGTGATGGTAGATTTTTTATTTTTGTTTTATATAAAAATATATTAAATATAATTTATTATATTATTTTTTTAAAATAGTTTAATAAAATATATTTCATGTTAATTAAATTAATTAGATTTAATTAGTTAATTAAATTTAATTATTTCAATTATTTTTTATTAAAAATAATTTAATTTAGTAAATAAAATAATTCTATAATATCAACTAACAACTATCGTTAAAGAATGAGCTTTGAAGTTTTTGTTTTTTTTTTCTATTACAAAAATGAAAACTAAAAATAAAAAATTGAATACAACAATTGAAAATTTATAATTTTACCAAAAGAGGCCTAGAAATTTAATAGACAATCACTGCAGAGAAGGAAAGGAAAAATAAAATAATTGTTCCTTTATTTATTTATTTTTTATTGGTTAATCAAGTAAAAATTGTTGATTTATTTCTTTCACAAGTATATATTTGTTCTCTTTTAATTTTTTAAACTTGACCGTAAAAAAAAAAAAAAAATTTAACTTTTGCATTCTATTTTGCACTTTCATCATTTATTCTCTCTCTCTCTGTCTCTCTAAAATCGTGTTCCAAGGCACATAGCATCCAAACTGGTTCTATACATACCCCTGCCAAAGTTTTATATTGATAAGGGAAAAGGAGAAGAGGAAAGCAGAGTTTAAAAAGTTAAAAAGCAGGCGACAGCGCTTTTACCTTGACAAGGACACGCCACCCCCACTCTGATTCTCCCAAAGTGGGAGAGACCCTGCAGTGCAGACAAGGCAGAAGAATAAAACAATTATTTGCAGCAAACAAACATGGACCTGAGTGCTCTAGTCATGAGAATAACACATTAACCCTTGGAAATTATTCTTTACAAAGCCCTCCCCAGGTTCAGTCAACAACCACCTTATGCCAACCCTTTCAATGGCTTCTGTCTCCAGTGCATATATTGGGAGTTCAATTTTATAGTGTTGGTGCAGAAAAGAGAAGCAAATGGGAGCTCAATTCCTAATATATATGGGAAAAAAAAATCGCAGGCTTTGTTGGTCAGTGCTTGGGTGGGGTTTCGGATACTGCAGTGAAAAAATTAGTAAGTAAAATTTGTTTGTACTTAATTATTAAGAATTCTAATTTAATTTAATTAAAAATATTTATAAAATAAAAAGAAAAACTCAAAAATCTGATTAAAATATAATAAATACAGAATACAAAAAATTACTCGATATAAACAAATTTTACCCTTTAATTTTTTCACCACAACTCCAACAATGAATTCTTCAACTGAAACCCCTGAAACCCTGCTTGGGTTTGATCTTCAGTTACAAGTTATTTGTTTAGTCTTTCAGGGTCATTAAAGGCGCCATCAATTTTAAGACTCCAGTAGTTAATTGAAATGTGTGCAAGATTAGTTTCCTGAACATCCCAATTTATTATCAAAATACATACATACATATATATATATATTTGGAAAAAATCATAAAAAATGATCATATCATGTGTGCTGTTAAGTGTAAAAGAACATTTTACCTTAGAGTGTGTTTGAAGTGATAAAAAGTGAAATAAAATAAGATAAACTAAAATAATTTATGAGTTTATAATTTGTACAGTGAAATAAAAAGTAAATAACTTCTAAAGACTTTAAGAATATTTTATTATTTTTTAGTATTTTTTTTTAGCTCCAAATGGAGCCTTAATTTGTCATCCCCTAAGGTACAAAGTAGATTGAATTAATTGTTTTTTAGGCTCCATTTGAAACTTTACTAGCTTTTTAAACTTTTGATTATTTATTTTTTTTAAATAATCAAATTTACCTTTTTGCTTTTTGAACTTCTTTTACATTATGAACAGTAAAAATGTCACATTAAAAAAAAAAAAAATTAAAAATCAACTACTAAAAAGTTAATTTTTTTCTTCTCAAACACAAAAAGAAGTTAAATTTTTTAATAATTAATTAGTGGCTAACTAAATAAATAAATAAATAAATAAATAAAAACTAACATTTTTTTTTTCTAACCAAACTGAACCTCATTCTTGAGGTTTTCTCCGTGGATGATTCTTTGTGGCCCTAATCAAAAGTTTCATGATCGTTACTTACATATGGATTGGTACTTTCCTGTCTCCTATGTGGGCAGTATTAAAAAATTAAAAAAAAAAAAATTAAAAAAATAATGAGCTCCACTTGATGGTTATTAACCGCCCGTGCACATGCTCATGATATGATTATATCTCCGAGAGAATAAATGTGAGAGAAAATTACTACAAAAATGCGGAAAGGAACGTGGAATTCTCAATGAACCAACAATTTCCCCTTTATGAACTGAACAAAAGAAAGGACCAATCTTTTTGGAATTCTCAATGAACCAACAATTTCCCCTTTATGGACTGAACAAAAGAAAGGACCAATCTTTTTCTCCATCTCTTTGTATTCATTTCAAACATCTTTCTCATATCCGTGTGATGGCAATATTTTTCCCAATTGTGACTTTTGAATTAATTTACAGACCAATCATGCTTTAATCCACAGCAGAGCAATGATTTGATGTTGAAGTTGCTGTTTTTTTTTTTTTTTTTTTTAATATTAAATTACATGCCACTAATTGTTCTGGTCAAAAGTGACCCTTTGGAATCATTGTTTGTTGAGATGCTGCTCTATCAATTTTAATAAGATTTCTTTCCTTTCTGCTCTTTCCATTAATTAAGTCTCTCTCTCTCTCTAAGAGAGTTCTATTAATGTCAAAGTCTCTAATTCAAAATTTATTTTCAATTTTTAACATATCATTTCATATACATAAATCGTAAGAGGTGTTTTACGATTAAAAAATGTTAAAAGACATTGAAACACATAGTCTGAAAATTACACAATCAAGAAATTAAAATGAATGGGTGACGAGTTCTCCTAAAATTAAGTACGAAAAATGCATAGTTAAAAGATTGAGATAAAGGAAGATGTGTTATATTTAAACTTAATCTTGATACTATTTTAAAACATTTACACTCAAAATTAATTGATGATAAACGAAGAGACTCCATTAAAATTTTATACTAATTTAGGAGTTTGATTTTATCGATGTAAGGTAAATTAAAATAATCATAACAAGAAGGCAGTTGGTGAATGATTGAACTTCGAACCAAGAAAAAAAGCAAAATAGAAGGGGTGAATGGTGGAGATTCCATATAGATATGTATATATATATATATATCTTTATTTGTGACTCTTGTAAGATGCTCATTATTTCTTTTTGAGTTCGTATGGCATTTGTGATCAAAGTGTTCTATCATAGGTGTCAAGCTAAGCCTGGAAACTAGGCTCTTTCACTGAAAAAATGGTGATAACATTTAATAAAGAGCCTGGTCAAACTTTGTCAACTGTTGATATATTTGAAGATGCCAAGCTTGATGAAGGATTGTGACTAGAGAGACATCTTAAAATAAGCATGATTTTGACTTTTCAATCAAAGCATCTCTTTAATCATATCTCTGAAAAAAAATAGTACATATCTGTACTGTTTGGTTCCAAATCTTATATATAGATTTAGGCCATTTCAATTTCCAAATTGAATTGATCGCATTTAAGGGATCGAAGGATTCAGCAAACCTAGCTGTCCTTTGTGCTTAAGTTTATAATAAAGAAGATATAGAATAGAATTCTAGCAATTGCTTTGTTAGAATTAGTATTCCTTCCTTGCTTATGAAGGAACCAAAGGAAAATCTGGGATTACCTTGAGACTTCCAAGAAAATTTACTCCTCATTTATGGCAATATTGTATTGGGAAACTTTTGTTTAGCTAGGTTTATATATCTATATAAACTTGACTTTGGCATCCCAAGTCAGGGGTTGTTAGGGTGTCTGTGTGTTAATAAACCCAACTCAACGACCAAGTTTTGATCTGATTAGTTGAGTTTGGGTGTTTTCTTTATTATAAAAAAAGAAAAACAAAGGCTACGTAGTGGACATGCATTCCATATCGGTGGGATATTAGGGTATATGTGTGTGTTAATAAACTCAACCCAGTGACTAGGTTTTGACTTGATTAGTTGGGTCTCGGTGTTTTCTTTGTTATAAAAAAAAACTTAATTTTCTGTTTAAAATTCGAGATATATATATATATTTATTTATGGGTGAGCTTAGAATTTTTAATTAATAGAGTAAAAATTATTTTCAATAGATTGTTCTCGAGAATGATAGGATATTTTATGACAAAATTAGTTTTTTTAAAAGTAATTATAGTAATGTAATAAAATTTATGGGAAGAATTTTTAAAATAACTAATATTATTTTAATCTGGACAGTGGACTCCCATTGTAATATATGTCATGCTAAAAAGAGAAGCTACTGTTGTTGAACAGTGGGGGCGAAATACTTGATAAATTTTTGTACAATCAAAAAATAATAAGAGGTCTAATTGTAATTTTCAAGTGAGTGGACCATCACCTTTCATAGAGTATGGTAGTAAAATTTTGTGTAGTTTTTTTTACCCGTGCATGAATGTTTAAAAACTACCAACAAAATATATATATATATGTATATAATAAAGAATCAAAGTTTAATTAAAAAAAAATCACAATTAAGACTGAAAAAAATTATTGGTTCTCTTTGCTTTAAAGGAAGAAGTCAAGTTTGCCAAACACAATTATTACTGGAAAGACTTAAAGTTTATGAAAGAAGGGCTTGCAATTCGATCACTTGATTGAAACTTCAGGTTGGTAATTTTGCAGCTTAAGTTAATTATATATATATATATCATTATGACCCCGGATTTGACAGCACCGAAAAGGGTTGAATACATGTATTTTCTCTATGCACTCTAGCATTGGAAATCCCTTGACTGGAAGATGAAGGTTCCATAGCTTTCACTTCAGCTGTTTTCCACTTGTCCTAGCTTGATTTTTTTTTTTTTTTTCCCAATTTGGGGTCCCAAATTTGTCCAATCATATAGCAAATATAGTTTTCTACAGGGTGAATGAATGACTTTGCTGGTTAATTAGGTTTAAGCAAATTGTGCTGTTGTGCTCTGCTTAAACTGTTATATAATTAATTTATATTGTTAATCTTTCCAAACCCAAAAATCATGAAACCTCTCCATCCAAACCTGTCATAAATCTTTCTTAATTATAGTCCTCTCAGAGGATTGAAGGTTACATATAATTGGAAGCCTTTCAGAAAAATATGACCCGCGCCTTAATTTTCTTAAACACATCTTAAAAAGTCACATGAACTTTAATACTTTATTTGTTTCGTGGAAAGTAAAAATTGAAGTTCCAAACGACCCTTTAATAGAAAATGTTATTGAAAGACATAGATTTCAACAAAAAAATTTTACATTGAAACAAAATGGATGTTTTTATTTTATTTTAAGGAAAAAAAAATCTTGATTTAGTAAATAATAAGGCTTTCAATCAGGAATAGAATTATGTGGGGACTATGGAGATTTGGTCCTCTCCCCACAACAGCCAGAGTTACTTCAAATGTCTTATATTTTGAGGGTGTTTGGAATAAAAAAAATTGGCAAAAAATACAATAAAAGTATAGTTATTTGATATAAAGATGATATGTATTAAAATTTAATTAGAAGAAAGTACAAAAAGTAGTTAAAATTTGATGAAAAATGGTGAACCAAAGCTTTGTAGTTAAAAAAATTTAAAATATAAGCCGTTGGCCTTTTATTGTTAAAATTTACTTTAGTTACTGTATTTATAGCAGGTTTGAGAGTTTTGGTCCCTTCTCATTTAGTATATCTGGCCTAGATCCTTGCTTTCAACCCCAGCAATATATGTAAAAAAAAAAAAAATGCATTATTAATATTATTTCATGTAATGAAATAGGCTAGTTAAGAAAAATATCTTAAGAATTTGCCGGGAATCTGAGAATTAAGATGACATCTGAAATGGCCTTTTTAATGTTCAAAGAAACAGTTGGTGCCTGGCCTGGCAGAATACGTTTTGATATTATTGGCAATTAAAGTAGCCTGCTTTTGAGGATACCCACTTCAGAGCTGCCATATCACCAGATTAGATCGTAATTCAAACGCAAGGTCATTGAATTTGCAGGAAATTGATATGCAGAGGGGTTTGTGAAAATAGTGGTTGAGGGTAAAATCGGCCGCTGTTCTTCAAAACTTTTTACTGATCGCTGGTGTTAAAAGAAGGACCTGACACGCGGTCAAATCTGACCGTACGATCAATGTTATGGTCAAAAGAGATCCCCTGGGCACAAAATTCAGTTCCTGAACAATCGGACAAGTATGATTATAGTTAAGATCTATATAACAAAACGAGTCAGTCGATTAAACATGTATATACGTGTCATCATCTAGTGACGCTCATGTTTACGTGTCATCATTCAGTGACACCCGTGCCTTCAGGCACAGGTGAGTACTAGTAATTAGAATAGTTTAATTTTATTATTTAAAAAGACAGAATGAGAAATGTATCATTTCAAAACTGTCACTTCTCATTTAATCCTTTGAAGATTCATACCATATGCATTCAATTCACCCTAAATTGCCACTGTTTTACTAGAAAAAAAAAAAAAAAAAAGAGAGGCAAGTGGAGTTAATAGAGGATTATAATCAAATCAAAGAATTCATTAATCACTACCTTTTACCCCTATAAATATTCAAGACTAAGCTACACTCACTTTTAATAATCTACTATATCTCTAAACGCTCTTAGGGTTTCCATCTAACTTGATCGCTAGAAAGATCTTAGTCAGAAATCCATCGACTTCTTTTGTTAATTGTCACTTTTAAGCTTTCCATTTAACTTGATCATTGGAGGAATCCTAGTTGGAAATCTCTTGATTTCTTTTCTTAATTGTTTTTAGTTGTCACCTTGAAGAGTGAGATTCAAGTGCCCTTAACTTTTGTCACCCTTAGGCTTTCCATTTAACTTGATCGTACGAGGAATTCTAGTCGGAAACCCCTCGACTTCTTTCCTTAATTGTTTTTAGTTATCAGCTCAAAGAGTGAGATTCAAGTGCCCTTGACTTCTTTCTTTAATTGTTTTAGAAAACCCTTGACTTCTATACTTAATTCTTTTTAGTCTTTAGTTATTAGACTTCTTTCCTTAATTGCTTAGTTAGAAACCCCTCAACTTCTTTCCTTAATTGTTTTTAGTTTTTATAGTTATCTTAATTGTTTAGTCAGAAGCCCCTTGACTTCTTTCTTTAATTGTTTTTAATTTTTAGTTATCAAGAGTGAGCCCCGACTTCTTTCCTTAATTGTTTCAAAAAGCCATTGACTTCTTTCCTTAATTGTTTTTAGTTTTTAGTTATCAGACTTATTCCCTTAATTGATTAGTCGAAACACTCGGCTTCTTTCCTTAATTGTTTTTAGTTATCTTAATTATTTAGTCAGAAGCCCCTTGACTTCTTTCCTTAATTATTTTTAGTTTTTAGTTATCATCTCCAAGAGTGAGATTCAAGTGCCCTTGACTTCTTTCCTTAATTGTTTTAGAAATCCCTTTTCTTTTTTCCTTCTTTAATTATTTTTAGTTTTTAGTTATCATCTCCAAGGGTGAGATTCAAATGCCTTACTTCTTTCTTTAATTGTTTTAGAAACCCTCGACTTTTTTTTCTTTTTCTTTTTGTTTTTTTCTTTTTTTTTTTTTAATTTAGCTCCAAGAGTGAGATTGAGATTCAAGTGCCTTTGACTTCTTTCCTTAATTGTTTTGGAAAGCCCTCGACTTCTTTCTTAGACTTATTTCCTTAATTGTTTTTAGTATTTAGTTATCGGCTCAAATAGTGAGATTCAAGTTTTTTTTTTTAAATCAGCTCCAAGAGTGAGATTGAGATTCAAGTGCCTTGAATTTTTTCCTTAATTGTTATGAAACCCCTCGACTTCTTTCTTAGACTTCTTTTCTTAATTGTTTTTAGTCTCCAAGAGTGAGATTCAAGTGCCTTTCACTTCTTTTCTTAATTGTTCTGGAAAACCCTCGACTTCTTTCTTAAACTTCTTTCCTTAATTGTTTTTTGTATTTGGTCATAAGCTCAAACAGTGAAATTTAAGTGCTCTTGACTTATTTCCTTAATTGTTTCGAAAACCCCTCAACTTCTTAATTATTTTTAGTCACTGAGATTCAAGTGCTCTTGACTTCTTTCCTTAATTGTTTTGGAAACCCCTCAATTTCTTTCCTTCCTTAATTGTTTTTAGTATCTAGTTATTAGCTCTTAATTTTTCTTTCCAATTTCTTTCCTTCCTTAATTGTTTTTAGTATCTAGTTATTAGCTCTTAATTTTTCTTTCCTTTACTTCTTTCCTTAATTGTTTCGGAAACCCCTCAACTTCTTTCCTTCCTTAATTGTTTTTAGTATCTAGTTATTATCTCTTAATTTTTTTTTTAGTATTTGGTTATCAGCTCCAATAGTGAGATTCAAGTGCTCTTTAACTTTTTTCCTTAACTTCTTTCCTTAATTGTTTTTAATATTTAGTTACTAGCTCCAAGAGTGAGATTCAGTGCCCTCGACTTCTTTCTTTAATTATTTTTAGTTTTTAGTTTTCCTAATTATTTTTAGTTTTTAGTTTTCCTTAATTGTTTTTGATAATTATATTTATTTAGTTTTTAATTTTCCTTAATTTTTTTCCTTAATTATTTTTAGTTTTTAGTTTTTAGTTTTCCTTAATTGTTTTTAATATATAATTATCATCTCCAAGAATCGTTTTCCTTAATTATTTTTAGTTTTTGGTTTTCCTTAATTGTTTTTAATATATAATTATCAGCTCCAAGAGTGAGATTTATTTAGTTTTTAGTTTTTCTTAATTGTTTTCCTTAATTATTTTTAGTTATTGGTTTTCCTTAATTGTTTTTAATATATAATTATCAACTCCAAGAGTGAGATTTATTTAGTTTTTAGTTTTCCTTAATCGTTTTTAATATACAGTAAGTGAGATTCAAGTGAAGTGGCAAGCACAAGCGAAATATTTATCAACTCTTCTTCTTCTTATTAAATAAGTTCAACAACACATAAGAGTAGAGATTTTAATCTTAAACCCTAAGTGGTAAGATAAGAGAAATTTATCTTTTATATGAGACTTGTAATTTTTCTGATGGATCGATGTGGGACAACTCTTATGTATTATCAGGTTCCTTAATAGAGAATTAACTTTTCTTAACTATCTATTCTTATGTTTTGGTCTTTTTTTTTTTTTTTTTTTTTTTTTTTTTTTTTTTTTTTTTTTATGGTATCAAAGTTGATTTTTCAATTGCGCCCTACTATAGTCTACATTGTATTTATGTTCATGCTGGCTAGCGTGAAGGAGGCTGTTAGAAGTTATCCAACATTGATTTATCAGAAAAGTTATTGCCCCACATGAAAGCTGGGCTTCCCTCACCTTAACAACTGAGTTTTAAGGTTGAGACCTCTATTCTTATGTATTGTTAGGATTTTTTCATATAATATCAGAGCAAATTTTTCATTAGGCCCCACTAGGGAGGTTGTTAGAAGTTGTCATTTATCGGTTCATAAGAAAAATTACTTATCCTATATAAGAGATGAACTCTTTTCACTTTAATACATAAATTTTAAAATTGAGATATCTATTTTTATGTATTATGAGACTTCTTAACACTTTTCACTTAATTTCTCTACTTAATGTTGGGTAAAAATCCAGGCTACTGGTAAACGAGCAAGTTGGTCAGTGCATGCTTAGACATTGGTGGTTTTTCAAATAGCCATGAAAGGCTCGTTAGAATATTCAGCTTCAAAGTTAGTGCTATGCATGTTCGCTTCTTTTTTAATATATCAAGAAAATTACTTCCCAAGTGCCCGCCGAACACCACCTTTTTTTTTTTTTTCATGGTTTCTTAGTTTACATCTCTGATAGATCCAAGACTTGATTTTCTGAAAAGACGGGGGTCAAAAATTATATGAAAAAAAAGAAGAAAATTACTACAAGTTTGTTGGGTGGTGGGCCTATCTCATCTTTAAAGATTTTTTTCCTTAACCACCAGTTATTCTAACAATCTCTCCTTTCACACATTGGACTCCGAATCGAAGGCAGCGACAACTTGTTTTTTACGATGGGCTAAAATTGATGACAAATTTAAACTTTAATACTAGTTGTTAGGTGGTTTTGCGTCTCTCTTACTCTTAAAAGTTAATTTGTAGAGTGAGACTTTATTTTGTAAAGAAATTTGGGTTTGAGGGTATTCAAAAATTCTTACTAAAATTATACTACATATCTAGAGTTTTGGGGGGCCACATATGCCTCCACGAAAAATCGATGCTTCTTGCGCGATTTTTTTCGTATCTTCGTCCCGTTGTCTATTACAATGGGGCCTGTGTGATAAATAAAAAAAAAAAAAGTATAGTATATGTGGGATGAGTGCAGGGTTTGTCAAGCGGTGACTCTAGTGCCTCTCGGTGCCTCCATGTCCCTTAAATTTGTCATTTACAATATTATCACACATACTTAGGTAGTGTTTGGTTTGTCCAAAAAAATAAATATCACATAGATTAGGTGATGTTCGGTAATTTGTTAAAAAAATAAATAATAAAAAATTAAAAGTTATTGCAAAAGTGATATATGATAAAATTTTATTGAAAAAAATTTTAATTTTTTTAAAAAATCTAAACATCCCCTTATTATTAAAAAAACTATTTCAGTACCCAAGTGTAATACTCATTACGCATGTAACAACGTTCTAGTGTAAACACTACTTAATGTTGTTGTGGCAAAAGATATGTTTTTTTTTTTTTAATCAACTATCTCTTAGTACTTAACATACGGAGTTTATTATAGGGGTGTGCGTGTGAGTCAGATTGGTTCAATTTCTTTCCTTTTTTTTTTTTTTTTTTTGGTAAGTCAGATTAGTTCAAATTCACAATAGATTTAAAGTTGATTAAATTTTTTTGGCTCTAAAAAATTAAATTCATATGTCAACTAATCATGTTATATAATCGAATTGAATCGAATCGAATCAATTAAATTTGATCGACTCGGTCTATATTTAGAAATATATTAGTTCAAGAATTGAGCAGAAAGTGACGAGATTAATAAAGGTGATCCTCCCAAAATTAACAATTATGTTCCCTGTTGGCTAACAATTATGTTCTCCGTTAGCTATTTTTTTTTAAATTTTTTGGTAAGTAAAATAATTTAGCTTAAAGAGAGAATATTATGAGTGTCTAAGGGGTATATCTCTTATGTACAAAAAAAATAACTATCATCTATTTACAAGTATTAGGATCCTCAATTTCAAACATAAATTACTATCGTCAAAGGAACATTTATCTTTTAATTTTTGTATTTCTCAAACTCGGACTTTACGTTTTATAGTTGTGATTATACTACTAGCTGAGGACACAATTCCTCTAAATACTCTTACCATTGCTCTTCACCCAAATATGGTAAACAACTACTGACCAAGCAAGTTTGCATATGTTATTTGCAAAATTTTTCCTACTAAATTTACCTATGGCCCATTGGATTTCTTTCTCCCAATTTTTTTTTTCTAACTTTGGTTATTACATAGCTGGCATATTGAGTCCATATTTCATTTTTCGTTAGCTATTCCCATAAGTATTTACTTGAAATAGGTAGTTTCCCTTGCATCATTTTATTTTCATAAGGTATCTATGGGTATTTACAGGAAAAAAAGTTCGAAATTGTATATGTAAGCTTGATACAATTCAAAATGCTAGGGGCTAAAATACAAAATGCACTTCAGCTACTGAAGTGAAGATATCAATGGTCAGGGACGGAGTTAGAATTTCATAGTAGGGGAGCCAAAAATGTTTTAGTATATTTAAAGATGGTACAGTTGTAAAACCTTTCTTAAGAAGAGAAACAAACAAAAATGAAAAAGTAAAAAGCAAAAAAATAAAAAAAATAAAAATTACTAACCTTTTATTCAAGTTTTTTTTCACCAGAATCGAAAATAGATTTGGAAATTTTTTTCAATGCTATATTTGCAGGAGAGAAATGCTTTGTAGAGGGTTAGAGAGAGAAGAGAAATGTTTTGTAAAGAGTTAGAGCGGAAATAGTGAAGTATAGAAGATAAAAGTAATGAGGAGATAGAGTGAGGGGAAAATATGAAAAAGTGATGATTGATAGTATGAGAAAAAAAAATCTCAAAATGAAGAGAGATATACATTTTTAAATTTATATAGAAAAGGATGATAATATGTTTAACTAAATTAATAAATATTATTGACTGAATTAATAAATGTTATTTGAGTGAAGTAATAAATTTTAATTAAATTATGACTATTAACGTGTACA
>JAVXUM010000004.1:9122132-9133783 GCA_035590655.1 Pouteria glomerata
ATCGCCAATTCGACTACCATCCTCCATGTTGTTGACATCAGCATCGACAGCTTGTGTTGAATCTAAACTTTCACGCGCAAAATCTGCATTCGGAACGCTCGACTCACCACTTGATCCATTTTGGTCTGACTCGAGATGGCCTTCGAGGTTATCTCGAACGCTTTCAAAGTTTCCACCATCGGGTTTGTTTCGGGGGGGGCCATTGTTGATACCGCTTTGTTCGTCATTTTCATCTACATCGTCCAGATAACTTCGACGCTCGCCCGACCGGACAATTGTTTGTGGCCTCGAATCTCGGCGCCAAGTAATCGTTTCAATGGGAATCACACTAACATCATCGCCCGCCTGATTATTGGCTGCATCCCTAATGTCGCCCACTTTGTCGAATCGATAAAAATTCCTTTCTCCATCTCTAGCCTCGTTTTTTAAATCTATGCTACCGATTTGGCCCAGTTTTAACTGTTGCCTCTGATAGACTTTAGCGATTGAGTTTTCCTTAGCTGGGACAAAATTTTCTCGCACATTGTTGTCCTCATAAAATTCATCAGTTTCGCTCCCGATTTGAGGCCTTTGTTCGCTAGAATCTGTCAAAACATTGCTTTTGTCATCGTAATCATCGATTCTCTCATAGTTTTCCAATCCAACTCCACCATTGTAATCGACACCCGATTCATCCGTCTCGATAACAGACGTCTCGTCAGGCCGCTCAGCATCGAGTTGGTTCGCCTCGAAGGCGCTTGAGCCGTTTTGAGCTCTCATATCGTCCAATAGTTCGCTATTTAGCATGAGCTTGATTCCCTTTGATCGCGGTTGTTGTTGTTGTTGTTGTTGCTGTTGCTGTTGAGAGTCTCCTCTTGGCCGCACCTGTTCGCCCACAACCAAAGCGGGAATTCCACCTTGCGCTTGAATTGCTTCCATGATGGTCCTCTTCATCCAGTCTACGAGCGGTAAGCTTTGTTGGCCAACTTGCACTCTTTTACTGCCAGTCGACTCTTTCGCCTTCAGCACCAGCTTTGAATTTGCCTTAGCGCTGGACTTTCTCGGCGCCCTTGTGGTTGATGTTGTTGTTGTTGTGGTTGTGGTTGTTTTTGGTGAGGCTGATGCTGCCGTAGTCGAGGTTTTTCTTCTTGATGCATTGGTTGTTGCTCGTGATCCAAGAGGTGGTTTATCATTTTCATGCTTTGTCTTTGCATCAGGAACTAAGCCAATTGTCAGACGGGTTGATTTTCCCGCCCCATTAGTCTCATTTGAGCTACTCAAATTGATGACTATTCGCTTGGAACTCACTGGCTGTTTGGGCGCATGAGCAGAATGCCCACTGCTGCTGTTTGTCGACTTCTGCACCTGCTCCAGCTGAGATTCCATCAGGTTGTATTGGTCATCGAACGAAATCGAAGCCCCATTTCCAGGATCGTCATCATTTTTACCTCGCATTGAGGCAGCGCTTGCATAATCGTCCAACGAGTCCTGACCACCGCTTTGTTTATCTCGCCTCGAGCTCGGCCTCCGAGTTTCGTCTGAGCTGAAACTTTGCTGGGTACTCGTTACAATTTTAACCGCCAAACGTTGTTCTTGTGTATCCATTGATTCGGTATCATTAATTTTGTACCTGTTTGGCCGCATCGTTACCGTACTCGCTCTGCCTCGAGCCTGAAAGTCGCGCCTTGCAACTAGATTTCTCCCCTCCGCCACTCCGTTGTATTCAACTGTATTCAATATGGCAACCAAAATCGTTACAACTTTTACAAAATTTATTGGCCTCCACCAAAAGAGCTTCCAAGCTCCCTTGCTCGGAGTGGCAAATTTGTTGAAATCAGCTCCATCATTATTGGTCTCATCCTTTGAAATTTTCTTCTTCAAGGAGTCGGTTATGGTCGCCATCATAAGGCTACCAAAGAGGGCGAAAAATTCTCTCACTCTCTGCAGACAGACAGAGTTAGAGAGAGAGAGAGAGAGAGAGAGAGAGAGAGAGAGCAATTTTAAAGGGGGGCTCTCGACAAAGCTCAAACAAACACAACAACCAGAAACCAGTCCACCACCGCTATAAAAAGCAGGCTGCATTTATGTTCATACCCCTAAACTTTACCTAATTACTAACAAAGGCATACTAAATTTATTTTATTCATGATTCGACCCAAAACGTTTAGTTTATTGGAAATCCACCTCCCGCGAAAAAAGAAAGTTATTTTTTTAATATTAATATTTGAAAAGCCGGTTCGTCGTTGAAGGCGACTTCGAAGGCTTTCGTCTCATCTTCTGTAGCAACGTGCAGGCGACGCTTCACTTCATTATAATTAACCCCTGACTTAAGTAGAAGAGGGTAATAGTTGGTCTTCGTCTTCGCCGGGTAGGGTTTTTTTGGTTTGAGGTCTGCGAAGATGTCGGTGGCGTCTCAGGAGCATATGGAGAAGATGAAGCTTCGTCAGAACTACCGCAACCTCTGGCACACCGATCTCATGGGAACAATTCAGGCCGACACTCCTTGTACTCTATCTCTCTTTCTCTCTCTCTCTCTACACATTTTCTCTCTGTATCAAATCTCTACCCACTAATTATGGAGTTTGTTTTGCCTTTTTTTTTTGAAATGCAGATTGCTGCTTCGCGTTTTGGTGGTAAGTACTGTGAAGTGATCTATTAGTTTATTTCCTTTGGTTATTAGATATGTTTTGGCTTTCAAATTCTCATGTTTTGCCTGAGATCGGGGACTCGTGGACATTTTTCTATGGTTGACGTTAAGCCGCTTGATCTGTGTCTTCAAATTTGGATTGTGCTCTGTTTGTTATCATGAATTTCTTTTGATGGAATTGATGGACGGATAAAATTGGACTAAAGTTGCCGTTGTTGTGTTGATTTGTCGGTTCTACATCTGATAAATAAGATATTTCATTGTTTTAGTTTCAAAAAACTTGCAGATTTGAATTTTGATGTTGTAGCGAGCTACCATGGATGAGTAACAATTCAAATACATAAATATATATATATATTATAAGACGGAAGCTGGGCCAGTGCTACTGAATTAGGTAGGGGCAACAAATAATATTTTGAATGCAGCAAAATTGGGGTATTAATGGAGATGCATCTTCAAAATTTCAAAGTCCCCTGTTCTACTGTGCTGATCAGTTGATTACTGGTTCTAGCTTTTAGATTGTGTCAGTGATGTGGTTCTAGTTCGTTCTTTTTAGCAAGAATCTCAAGGACGTGGCATTTTGAGGAATTAAAACATTACTTGTATATAAACACAAGGATAATGGGCCGAGGCACATCTGTGTTTTGTTTCAATGGATGCCTTATGAAATTGGGAGAAAAAATGTACAGGTCGCCATGGGAGAAGATAATCTAAAGACTACAAAAGCAATACAATCCACCTTAGACTGGCAACATGATTGCGTGACATCTCAATTTGACATAATCATTGCGCTAGTATAGAAAGAGGCTTCTTTAGTATGGGTGATAGGTATTTTCTTCAGAAAATAATCACGCAAACTAAATCTGAAGTTTGGACAGTGAAAACTAAAATTGTTTGAAGACTGAAACTTTTAGCAAACTTGTAAATTATGTGTAGAATGTCTGCAACTCATTTAAACTGATTATTGCATAAATGACTCATAAAATAAAACAGGAACAAACTTGTAATTATCTTCATTAGCTTTTGTGTTATTAACATGTCCATGGTCATAGTCATAGTGGAATTCTATGTGATGAATTACTTGTCCTTAACTTTGCATGTGATTCCAATAAGATTTTATTGTCATTTCCAAATTTTCATAGTTTTTAGTGTTTCATTGCATTTCAAGGATATTTTTTTTAGTGCTTTTCTTTTGACTGGACAATGGACATTCCTGCTAAAGTTATGCTATGTTTGGTTGGGACTCTGGAGGAATGGAGGGGGGTTGGGATTTGTTCACTCCATTTTTTTGGTAGGGCAAAAAGGAGTAGAGTAAGGAAATGATTTCAAATTGATTTATAATTGTATCCTTAATGAGCAGAAGGATGATTAAAAAAATTAATGGCAATTCCATAAGTTTTCACTCCATTTGTTTGGTAGGGCAAACAGGAGTAGAGGAATGGAATGATTTTAAATAGATTTATGATTGGAACCAACTGTCTAATGTTTTTGGCTTTCATAATATATGTCATGGTACACCTACAAAGCTTAATATGTATGGACCGGCTAGGAGGAATCTTGGTCAAGCTAGTTGTGGAGGTGGCGTTGAGGATTCTTCTGGTAATGTTATTGCTGTCTTCCCATGTTGCATTGGGTTGGGAACTAATAATTTTGCTGAGATCAGTGCTTTGGCTTCCGGTCTTCTGATGTGCTATCAGCTGGACTTGTAAATATTGTGGTGGAATCAGTTTCTCTGCTCTTGGTTAACTGGTTTAATAGAAAAGGAAAGGTGTCTATCAAATTTGGATTTATTTGGAGAAGGATCCTTGCTTTTCTTAAGGTTTTAAATGTCTCTTGCTGTCATATCTTCAGAGATGCAAATAGAGTCTCAGATGGCCTGCTAAATTGGGAGCTGATTGATTACATTGCTGTTTTTACTCAGCTTTGGAGCTTCCTGAACACATAAGAGCTGATTACATTCTTGACAAAGATGGTCTACCCTCCTAGAGGAATTTTTGACAAGGATGTCCAATTTTATAGTTCTACTGCTGTTGGAATCTCATTTTCAGGAATAATGAGTGATAGGTCATCAAGATTGATACATTGCATTATTTATGTTTGTTATGACAATTAGGCTGAATTGTAGTCATCCTAGGAGTCAATGTCTATTTGTTTGTTCAATGCTACTCTTGGCCTATCCTGTATTGGCCTTTATAAAGCAGGCTTGTTCTTTGAGTTTGTATGGTGGAATATTATGAATTGATAATTACATGAAAGCCTGTGAACTGATTTTCCTTGTCCCTCGTGTTCTTCTCTTGAGCTTATTTCTGTCTCTCTTGGCCATTTCTTTCTTATTGGCTTAATTTTCTCTTCGGGCATCACATTAATAATTCTTAATTTTATGTAAATATATATATATATATAAATGAAATAAAGAAAGGAGAGCCCAACCTTTCTTTCTCTCCCTCATCCTCCCACTAATGTGCAGTAACTTGCACTGGAATGAAGCGTGCTCTCTATCCTTCCTCCATACCAATCAGCTGAATCACGGCCCTTTAATGTGTAGTAACTCGTACCTGGAAGGAAAATTTCTCTCTACCCTTCATCGGTACCAATCAGCTGAATCATGGTCCTTTCCATCACCTCTTCGCTTCCTCTCCTCCTGCCCAATCAATCAAAGGCTTAGACTTTGAATGATGCGTTCAAGTTGGAAGCTAGTCTGTCCTTGCTACCTTGCTAACGGCTGGATATATTGGAAATGGAAGTCAAGAATTATGCCATCTTGAATATAATAATTTTTCTGTACAGGACAGTGACATGGTTATAATGAGACATATGTTCTTATGAGAAAATCATATATTAGCATTAATTTTGTTTCTCTTGATGGTTGGAACCTGTTTATCTCATATAGATTTACAGGCTTTCTCTAATTTTCGTTGTCAACTTATTTTCATTGTAATACAATTAATTTATTCCAGTGGTCCATGTGCCTCATACCTCCTCCGCAAGAGAGCTCTTTACAATGATATGTCAAGGTAATTGTTTTTTTTTTTTTTGTCCTACTTCAATGTGTAATGACCTCGTGGTATCAGTTTTCTTTCCTTGCTTGTCACAGGTATACCTGCTGCGCTGGTTACATGCCTTGCAGTGGTCGGTGTGGAGAAAGTCAGTGCCCTGAATTTTGCCTTTTCACCGAGGTGTGATTGCCATTTGATCTTCTTCGCCATTAGTTTGTTTACCTGTGCATTTTATTTGCTTTCATAAAAAGCTTCTTAGTTCGACGTTCGATTTTCGGATTTCTGCCTTTTTTTTTTTCTCTTGGTCTTCTTGATATTGGAAAAGAAGTGATTACTTCTTTTTGCATCTGCATGGAACGCAATTTTTATTGACTCTAGTATATATATTTATAAAAAAAAAATCCCAGGTTTTTTGTTGCTTTGGAAATTCCGTAGCATCAACCCGGTTTCTGTTGCAAGACGAGTTTAACATCCAGACGACACAATGCGACAATTGCATCATCGTATTCTCTCTCTCTCTCTCTCTCTCTCTCTCTCTCTCTTTGCATATCAATTAATCACAACATCTCTGTGTTCGTTAAACATGCTTTTTCATGACATTCAGTCGTTCATGTTCTTCCTTCAACAAATTGCGTGCATATTCTCCATTGTTGCAATGATAGTTGGAAGTGATGAAATTCGAGAGGCTTCTCAGATATTGTCTTGTTTGGCTGATATGGTTTATTGCTCGTAAGGGTTCCCTTCCCGACTTCTTATTGTGTACTCAGTTGAATTCATAGTACAAAATATCCTAATATTGTTTCTTTATTTTTGTTTCTGCAGGGTTTGTGCATGCATGCAGGTACGCAAGAGTAAAATACAATTCTTGCAAATTCGAAACTGCACCTAAATTACACGGAAAATGCTTTACAATCATTTTGTCCAAAAAAAAAAAAATCCACCTGGACTTTTGTGGTCGTACAACTTTAAAATGAAAAATAGTTGTTTTTGTTTTCTTTTCCTTTTCTCTCTAAATCTAAAATTAGGAGTTGAATCGAGTCAAGTTTTAGTTTATTCGAAGTCGACTCCAGTTATTTTTACGAAATTCGAGCTCAGTTCAAACTTTTATATAGTCTTGAGTTTAACTCGATAAAGGAGAATTTTAGACTCGAGATCGACTGGTGAATGGCTTGATTAAATCAAAATAATACCGTTTTAGTCTAAAATATAATAAATAAAATATTATTAAAAAATATAAATATATATATTATTTTTTTGACCCAAGTCTTTTTCAACTTAAGCTCGAGTTTAAATTTAAAACGAGTCACAAATCAAGTATTCGATCTCGTATTAGTCATGAATCGAACTCAAATAACTTGATTCGTTTCACCCCTAATTAAAATTAAATGATTGGGAGGATTGAGCATCATTCAATGTGGATTTCTCTTGGTAAATGTTGTTTGTATAGCATTGTGTCACTTCATCTTCAGCATTGATATTAACATGGAGAATTGCAGACGCAACACAAGGTTGAAATGGACAAGCGAGATGGCACGTTTGGGCCACAACCAGTGATGGCAGTGCCCCCATTCCAGCAGATGTCGCGCCTCGATCAGCCATATCCTCCCACTGCTGGATATAACCCAACTCAACCCGCATATGCTTATCCTTCTTCTGGTTACCAAAGGTGATCCATTTATCATTCATTTCATTAATTGTTGAAGCAGACACTTCTACATTTGAGCTTACACATGGATTTGCAAATTTGGGTGTAAGGTAAACCCGGGATAGCTATTTGGTGATTCCATTCAGTTTATATATATATATATATACAAATAAAACGAAGTTCAAGAATTGTCCCTTCATAATTCATTGTCTAATTATTCTTTGTTCTTCCTAATCCTGCCCGTGGTCTACTGTTTTGAGCTGTGAAATTGATACAAACTAGAATATTTAATAACACCTACTATTTTGTGATATAAATACTATATACGTTTATTTATTATATTTAATAGGTTTATAGATACAAAATAGGTTTATTTATTATGTTTAGTAAATGAACTTTGAATTTAAAAAATATGAAAGGATCAGATTGGAAATTAAATAGAAGCCAAGGGTAAAATTGTAATATAACTTTTAGAATAAAACACCTACTGTATTATGATACCAGTACAAAACAATAAAATGTATTCATATGTTTGTATGTATATTATTTACTTATATATATATATATATTTAAATGAGTTGGAGCTATTAACAAGTTGAGGAAGCAATGTTGAGACGTTTATTTGTTAAGCCTAATTATTTATTTTTATTTATTTATTTATTTACTATTATTATTATTATTATTATTATTATTATTATTATTATGTTAAAAACTAAGCTCTTTCACTAAATGAACAAGTCGCACTGCGCGTTTTTTCACAAGTCAGGCCTGAGTTTGTTTGCAAGTGGTTCGGTTTATTTGGAACTCTAGGCAAAAGGATTATTATAAAATATCACAAAAAAGTTGTTTTATTTTTGAAGTACTTCATAATAATGACTATTATTTTAGGAAGTGATAATAATTATTACAACACTTTCATATGTTATTTCATAAATTAACTCTTTTAATACAATTTAATTTCAAATTTATTAATTTAAAATTCTTAATTATTCAAATGGATAGGCTTTCTATGGTTTGAAAAGAAAATAGAAAAAAACAGAGTTGAAATGTGAGAAAGTGAGATAAGTAGTTAAAAGAACTAAAAATTTCTCTTGCATGATTTTGTAGGGAAAAAAATAATATGAAAAGAAAATAATTGTCTTCAATTGCTAGCTTGGTTTTGTCAATTTTTGATGTCAAAATGAGAATGCAATTCCCAAGCAAGGGAAAAAGATAGAGAGAGAAGAAAAAAAAAAAAGAAAATTTCGAAACAAGTTAGTAATTTTTGACATTTTTTGGTTGAAAGTTGATAATTAAAATTTTTAGTGTGTTTGGTAAAATAAGTAGTAATTTTTGTTAATTTTTTAAGTGTTTGATAAAATTTTTAACAACTTTTGCTAATTTTTACCAAAATTTTGTATGTTTAATAAGAATTTTGATAATTTTTAAGTTGAGTAAGTTATTATAACTAAAAAAAATGTGACAAAAATTATTATTTTGTCAAACTTCTTCAACATAAAATTATTAATGAAAGAGAAATTAATGAGAAATAAAGAATATAGGTTGGGTAAAATATTGATAAGGGTAATTTATCAATAATTTAAAAAACATTAATTGATCTCTAACATTAATAATTTAAAGAGCAAAATTAATGGGAGAGATTTAAAGAGAAAAATTAATGAGGGAGATAGTAAGTTGTGTTAAATAATAGACAAAAGCATTTTTTAGGGTGATTGGTACGATGAAAAGTGAGATAAATTGTGGATTCGTAATACGTGCAGTGAGATAAATTTTAGAGATTTTCAGAGATTTTTAGAGTTTTTCAGAATTTGGATTCAACCCAAACACCCCATTTGTTAACAAATAAAAACACCATTAATTGTGCTTTGGCATATGACATTATCACCACCTGTTTAATGATTAATTATTATTTTTAATTTTATTTAAAATTATATCTTACATACGGGTTCCAAGACTACAGTGAAGAAATTAACAGGTACTATTTGGTTGCACTTAATCTAAGAGTTTTAATTTAATTTAATTTAATTATTTATAAAATAAAAATAAAAACTCAAAAAATCTAACTGGAGTACAATAAATGTGGAATACTAAAAGTCACATATAATTTAATTGTAAATAAATCTTACTCGTTAATTTCTGTAATGAATTTCTTCACTACAACCCTGAAACCACTTATATACTTTCTATTTTAATTCTATATATATGTCATCATTATTTCATATTTAATGTATTAATTATTATTTTTTAATTTTATTTAAAATTCTATCAACTAATCATCTCATATTTAATGCATAAATTATTATTTTAAATTTTATTTAAAATTTTATCAAACATTTTGAAATTCTTGGATAAGGGCAATTTCAAGTTCCTAAAGTTGAATGTCAGTCATCTATTCATATGAAGTTAATGATCGCGTTATTTGATTGAATGTTTAGATCATCGGTTAAGATTTAATTTTAAGAGATTAAAGCTGAAAAGTAATTTCATACCCCTTATCTAAAATTTTTACATTATATATGTCATAATTATCTAATGTTTAATGCATTAATTATTTTTTTTTTTAATATTATTCAAAATTTTGTTACACACCAACTCTATCTATATATTTCATAATTACCTCACATTCAATGTACTAATTATTATTTTTTATTTTTATTTTAAATTCTACCGGACAATAAGAGACTCCCTATATTAATATATCTATGTTATAATTATCTCATATTTAATACATCAATTGTTATTTTTTAATTTTATTTAAAATATAAATATTCTCATAAAAACAATTCTTAATATGTTTTAAATTTAAAAACACAAAGAAAAAAAATCTAAATATTAATTAGCCTTGGAAGTAATTTTTATTTTAAATTTAAATTTAGACTTCATTTGATTTGCTGTAAACTTCTAAAAATCTTTAATAATCTCTAAAAGTTATATGAATTATAAATTTACAACTTATTTTATTTTATTTTATTTTTTATTATTTTAAACACACTATTGGTCATATTGATCAGCGAAAGACTGTTCAATAGTAGTCAATATTTGAGCTATGTTTATCGAATACATTATATGATTAATAATAATAATAATAATAATTTTCATTTAAGTTATTTTTATAAATTAGTTAAAAAGTATTTTATTTAATAAAATAAAATAAAATAGAGTGTAAAAAGTTATTAGCAGAGTGTAAATAGGATCGCCCATATATATAGATATATGTAACAACTGATAATAATGTGGATTTCAAATTTAGAGATTTATCATAGAAAATTAAAGCATTATAAAATTTTGATTGTAATCTCTGGTTGTATGTATCTGTGTGAGTATGTACACGGGGGTTGCGTTGATTCTAGTTTCTGAAGGAGTTGCCAGAGTTATCCATCGAACTGATTGATTTCTTAGCTCAAGCCAAGAATCAATCAACTTTATGAAATTCCACGTTAGGCCTTCCTTCAGTATTTGGAACTTTCCTCTTCTGTTTTTTTTTTTAATTTTTTTGAAAAAGAGAAAAAGGATCAAAATTACATCACTATACATGTCGAAAGAAAAGTGCCGATCATGTCTCCAAACAGAAGATAAAAAGAGCTTAGCTGGAACTTTCTTTCTTCATTCCTTTGTTTATCTTTTTCTTATTCCTGGGGTACGCAGTACTCAATGCTTTTTCTTCTTTAATTACCACAAGCTTGCAATAGTGGATTGGAAACCGAGGAGGAAGATGTCGAGATGTTGTCTTTTAGGAGGGTGAATAGAGATCCGCGATGATGGGTCTTAAACCTACCCCATATACATAATCACAATTACGCTTGAAGTCAAGATTTTAACCATTAATATATATATATATATACTTTTTAGAATTTATAAAATTTTTTTGGTGAATGAATGAGAGTGAAAAATAAGTACATAAAATAAAATTAAAAGATTTACGTTATTTGAGAGAAGATGAATGGAAGTAAATGAAGTGGACTTATTTATCTCCACCGGTCAACTTTCATTCACTCTCAATTTAAAAAGAAATAAGTGTAAAAAAATTTTAAAATGTGATTTTTTTTTTTTTGTCTTTATTATTTTTTATTATTTTCATGTATGTGTATCATAAATAAATATATATTAAAAGGATATAAATATTATTTTTTAGCTATACTCTTTATCCTATCTTCTATTTCCCTTCCATCTCTCCCACCAAAAAAAAAAAAAAAAATTGTTATTATTATCATTATTAACGTCCATTCTCATTTCTTTCCTTCCCCCTTATTTAATTTGGTTCCTTTTACCTCCTTTCTGGTTTCATTCTTCCAAACAATAGATAACTGAGAAACCATCATTAAAAAAAAAAAAAAAAAAAAAAAAAAAAAAAAAAATAAAAAATTAATAGTTGCATAATTTTGTT
>JAVXUM010000004.1:9153020-9163193 GCA_035590655.1 Pouteria glomerata
CAATTAACCCTCTTTTATACTTAATACTCAATTTAAATTAATTCTAAGCACTTAAACCACCAAACTTTGAACCAATGTTGACTTAGTTTACCTTTACTCCATTCAAGATATTAGTTTCCCCCTCTCTAAACAAAACTAACTTCTAGAATAAGTCTAATAACCTAATTACCTCAAATATACATTAAGTCATAATATATTCATTCAAAAAGTTAGGCTATTACACAAACACTAAAATTCTAGGTTCTTCTTCCCCTTTCTTTCTTATATATACATGTGTCCCTCACCAGAATATCAACCATGTTAAAACCCATTTTTTTTACCCTTAAAAATCACTCAATTGGGCCCCACACATTCAGTTTTTCTTTTGGTCAAATTTTTCATCTTCAGCATAAGTGGGGCACCCCACATGTTCCTAGGGGTGCCCCTCATGTCACGGGCACCCCACCCTGAATCAAGTGGGCACCCCCAGAGAGCCCCAACTTTAGTTTTCTTTGTGAGCTTTCATCGAACAGGTGGTAGGGCACCACCTCGGGCGCCCCTGTCATTTACTGGTGCCCCTGAAGGATCGTGAACAGTGCCATGGGCACCCCTCTACAAGCTACCAGAACAAAAAGTCCAAATTTGCACTATTTTGCTCATTTTTTCTCAAAATTTTCATTCCTAAGGCCTACCTAACCACCAAGACCACTTCATTTACATACTCTCACACCAAAAACAAGTTTAAAATCATAAATTTATATTCATACCAAAATCCCGGATATTATATCATTCTCCTCTTACAAAAATTTCGTCCTCGAAATTTTATCGTAAACTTAACTCAAGAAAAGAAATATAGATATCTTACCTACATCTCGGATTCCCGTTCCCAAGTGGACTCTTCCAAGTCATACTACTTTCATTATACTCATACCAATGGAATTGTTTTGTCTCAAAATACTTGGTCTTTAGTGCCCAAAATCTGAACCAGTTTGACTTCTTACTTTACGTCCGAGTCTATTTCCAATTCATTCCAATTTCAAATGGATTAAGGTATTGGAAAAATAATTTTCTTCCCTTATCAAATCTAAATTGTCCCTTAAATAATAACAACCAAATTTCAAATTTCCATTTCATTAATATCCTACCTCAAGCCTTCATTTCATATTACCCCATCGTTGTGTACTTATCTCAGTTTCTACTATATTTTATTTGACCACCTTCTATCTCAAACTCATTTTTTTACTAAATTGAACTTGTTGTCCTCCTCGAGTTATAATGTTGATATTCTCTTAGTCACATTTTCTTAATACTCCGTATTCAACTACTGGAGCATTTTCATTATCTTGTTTATGATCATCCTTTTCGTCTGACAATCACTTTTTCCATAATATTATCTAACCTTATTGTCGCATTTGCGACACAATACTGTCATCTCTTAAGCATATATCACTTTCACTGTACTCTACCATTAACACATTATCTCTATTTCCAAGGTTTTTCATCCACTTTCCTATATCACTTAAATTCTTCTTCCTTTTTTACCAAAGATTCAAATCTTATGATTCATCATTCACTTTCATCAACCACTTAATTAATACTACCAATTTAATAACTGATAATAACTTTAACGTACTCTATTTTACCAAATTCTCTTGACATACTTTATTTGCGTTAGATTTCTCATTCCCTCAAGTATGTACTTTTTCATTTCATTCTAGTTTACTCCACATAGGCCTAAGCTTGAGGTTCCTAGTCCTAACATTTACCTTCCTCAATGCAGTTAAAACTAACCGTTACAACTCATCATCAAACGGTACTAATCATATGTAGACACAACATCAAATATAGCATGCTTAAATATCATAGATATCAGCTAAGTATAAATTCTTGACCAAATTATATCACATTCTATTTTTCATTTCACATATTCATCCTCTTCCCTTCCTATAATCGAAATCAGCTACTAACTCCTCACTTTTATTCAAACTAAACTTGATAATCTTTTCTGCTAGGAGTTATCACCTTCCCTAAGCTCAATACTCCCACATCTACACATGCATCTCATAAACTAGTGGACAGCTAATACTCTATTTTACTAGAATATGCATCATTACTATGATATAATTTTCAGTGTATCTATAAATAAGCAAACATAGAGCACTTCCTAACTACTGTTAATACCATTTATCCTGTTTTAGTTACAATCACATATATATACACCCCATGTCAATTTTATCCCAACTTCCTCAATTTATTCTCTAGGGGATAAGATTTCGATAAATGTATAACACTCCAATAATTCTTCCTATGAAAAACATACTAACTAGGTGATCAGGGTCATTTCTCATATGGGGTTACAATCCATAAAATGTCATAAAATGAGCTCTTAAATTAAATTCAATCAAACACTCTATGTTTTATCAGTTCTAATTTCCTTCGTAGTTATCACACCCCTTTACATTCAAATTCAAGGTACTTCATAGTAGCACCATACTTTAGTTGATCATATCAACATGTCTAATACATTATACATTAACTATATGGATCCAAGTTAATTGTTCCAAAGTCTAAGAAATATACTACTATTTATACCTTTAATCATCCTCTACATTCTTAGGTTAAACTCCCAAATACTTATCAAGATTTTTCATTCCAAGCTTTCTCAACCACCTCGTATTTTACCCCTTAAACGTACAAAGTTTGGATTCCACTCAACATACATATTCGTTTAGTGCTATTAAGATACACCAAAATCTTATAGGACTGCAACTCCAAAATTTCTTTTCCTCAAGGTTCATTGAGGTACTATACATTTACCTGCTCTAGAATTCAAATTACCCATCCATAAATATATTTTGATATTATATTTCCCACTGAAACTAATCTTACTACTGGCATTACGTGACTTTCTGTTCATATCACCAAATAGGGTATACCCTTAATATTCCACTAACATTCAAAGTTAATAACTAACCATTGACCCATAAAACAAAATACTTCAAGCTTCAAAAGGTCAAGAATCAATCAAAATGTTGGTAAAACCATCTGAAAGACTAACTCACAATTACCAATTTAACACTCTCTTACATTCCTCAATCAAAGGTTCAAAATCATATCTTTCACAATAGGATAAAGCAATATGATTATAACTATCGACATTGAACTAAATCAAGACCATAACACCCCCAAGTATAACAACAAAGCCTCTCATCTTCAATATCATTAGGTCCTAATTTGGGATAACTCTTCTTTATCATACACATCATTTACCTTTAATTCACACCTCTTACACCTTTAAGTTAAAGAAAAAAGCCTTACTACTGGGGTCTTAACACATACGAGTAAATGCAGTGTGACAACCTCTGGTCCGAAACATACATAAATTTTTGGCAACTCAATAAAATGTTCCCGTATCTAAAGATACTATAGAATTAAATAGATAGATTTTGAAATTACCTCTAATCACCATAGGCTCAACTGGTGCTTTCTATTGAGCCACTACATATACTTTTCCTTGGGCCTGTGTTCTAGGGTCTATCAACTCTCTGCCCTAGTAACTCCTTTCTTTGTTGTTTGGATACTTCATTTTGCATTGCCCTTTGGGGAGTATTCCTTCGCTGGTTTTGCTGCTTTGGCTGAGAAGCTATAGAACAATTACCCTAAGATGACTGCTCTATCGGCACTATCACACAATCTTTCTTCTCACCCAATTTCTCAATACATCCCACAAAGCAATTTTCCAAGCAAACTTTAACTTTTACCTCAAAGGAAGAATTTAACTAGAATACAAGTTCGCTACCTAAAGTTTTGATTGGTGTGCCTTTTCCAAAGGAAAGGACCCTTTATTTATAATCTTACAAAGCCTCTCCACCTTTGTGAGGAAATCGATGTGGGACAGAGTCTTTATTTATAACCTCACAAGATCCATATGCCTTTGTGAGAAAACTAATATGGGATAGGAGCTGCCACATTAACATTTATCCCTTTTGACTCCAAAACCAACTGTTCTTAATGAAAATAGTAATAAAGATGAGAACTTTTCAAAGCTTGGGAAAGAGCCAATAGGTTGAGTCTCATGTTTATAAGGATGACCAGAGTTGGAAGCATCTAACACTCACTCCCTAGTATAGAGGATGCCCAAACCTTTTTGACTAATGTTGAGGAAAGATTTTACACAACAATAAATCTCTAGTAGGGACTTTAATGGCTAGGCTTACCACCATGAAATATGATGGGCTAAGGGAATACAAGAACATATTTTAGAGATGACCAACATAGCTACCAAACTTGAAACATTGGGAATGAAAGTGTAAGAATCCTTTATTATGCAGCTTATCTTGAACTTTTTGTCATCTCAGTATGATCCATTCCAAATAAACTACAATTCTATGAAAGACAAATGGAATGTGAATGAGTTGGCAAGAATGGTGGTTCAGGAGGAGGCAAGGCTGAAGCAGCAAGGGTTTATTTTTGGTTAATTTTGTGTCTTAAGAAGATGGAAAGAAAAAAACACCATTATAGTAAGGGTAAGAAACAAGCATCACCAAATGTAAAAGGACCTGTTAAAGGTAAATAGGTCCAAGGAAATAATGTAATTTGTCACTGTTGTAGGAAGCTTGGACACATGAAAGTTGAGTGTCCAAAACAAAAAGCTTGGTTTGAAAAGAAGGGTAAGCTTTTATATGTTTCGAATCAAACCTTGTAAGTGTCCTTACTAATTCTTGGTGGTTAAATTCTGCTGGTATTGTTCATGTATCTATAACAATGTAGGGATAACTTTCAAGTTGTACCCCAAACCTAACTGAGCGCTTCATCTTCATTAGGAATGAAAATAAGGCTAAAGTTTTAGCCGTTGGAACTTTTCATTTAGTTTTGCATACTAGCCATTATTTAGACCTTCATGACACTATCTATGCACTATCTATAAGGCATAATTTGATTTCTTTATCCAGACTTAACCTTGATAGTTATTCATTTTCTTTTCAAAATAGTTATTTTAATTTATTTAAGAATACCATTTCTGTTGGTTCTGGCTTCCTTTCTAATGGCTTTTATCAAATTCATCTTGATAGTTCTTTTAGTAATGATGTTTACATCTAACACCATAGAGTATGCATTAGAAAGAAAAAAAACATGATTAATGAAAAGTCTCATAACTTGTGACATAAAATATTGGGGCATATCTCTAAAGAAAAGTTGAAAATATTAGTAAACGAAAGAATTCTTTCTCTTTTAAATTTTTACTGATCTGGATATACGCATGGATTACATTAAAGAAAAGCAAACCAAACATACGAAGAGAAATACCACAAAGAGTAAAAAGCTTCTTGAAATTATTCAAACAGATATATTTGGACCCTTCTATACAGAATGTTTTGGTGGGGAAAATACTTTATCACTTTTATAGATGATTTTTCACGGTATAAATATATTTATCTGCTGCATAAGACGTCTTAGACTGTAACAGTCCTTGAGATGTTTCTCAATAAGGTTAAAATGCAATAGATAAAAAGGTAAAAAGCGTTAGATCAGATCGAGGTTGTGAGTATTATGGTAGTTATAATGAATTAGGCCATATTCTTGGCCTATTTGCCAAACTTCTAGAACAACGTGGTATTGTAACATAGTACACCATGCTAAGAACGCCTCAGCAGAATAGTGTTACTAAGAGATGTAATCGGACATTATTAGACATCATTAAAAGCATGGTAAGCAATCCTACCTTACCTAAATCTTTATGGGCAGAAGCTCTTAAGACAACTATGTATATCTTAAGTTGTGTCTCTAGTAAGGCAGCTCCAAAAACTCCTTTTGAGCTATGGACTAGAAGGGTACCAAGTTTGAGACATATGCATGTTTGGGGTTGCCCAACTGAAGCGAGAGTTTACAACCCACATGAAAAAATAAATAAATAAAAAAAATAAAATTGGATCCTAGAATTATAAGCGTGTACTTTATTGGTTACCCAGAAAGATCCAAAGAGTGTAAGTTCTATTCTCCTAACCACAGTCCGAGAATTATTGAAACTGGAAATGCCAAATTTATTGAGCTTGGTGAAGTCAGTGGGAGTAAAGAATCAAGAGATGTGATAATAGAAGAAGTATAGATGGATATTCTTATACCCATATTTTCAGAAAGGGTTACAATTCTACTTAATGATCATTCTAGTGATATTGTGAAACAAGTAAATGATGATCCATCTCAACATGAGAATGCCACTGGTAAACAAGTTATAGAGATACTAGAATAGATACTACTACGTCGGTCTTAGAGGGATCGAAGAACTGCTATTTCATACGATTATGTTATGTGTCTCCAGGAGCATGAATTTGACATTGGAACAATTAAAGATCCAGTTATGTTTTCACAAATTAAAGAGAGAAGTGATTCTAATAAATAGATTGATGCCATGAAAGAAGAGTTGAAATCCATGGTTAAAAACAAAGTTTGGGATCTTGTTGAATTATCTAAAGGATGCAAAAAAGTTGAACATAAATGGGTGTTCAAAATAAAAAGAGACTCGAAAGGCCATGTTCAACAGTATAAAGGCAGACTTGTGGCCAAAGGTTTTTACTCATAAAGAGAGCTTTGGTTACAAAGAGACTTTTTCTCCAATCCAAAAAGGACTTTCTCAGAATTATTATGGCATTGGTAGCTTATTTTGATTTAAAGTTATACCAAATAGATGTGAAACAACTTTTTTAAATAAAAGTTTAGATAAAGAGGTTTACATGGAGCAACCGAAAGGTTTCTCAGAAAATGGTAAAAGTCACCTGGTCTGTAAGCTCAACAGGTCAATTTATAGACTTAAACAAGTTTCCTAACAACGGTATCTAAAGTTTCACAATACCATTACCACCTTTAGATTTAAAGAAAACATCATTAATTGATACATATGTCTGAAGGTTAGTCGGAGCAAATTTATTTTTCTATTACTGTATGTGGATGACAGATTATTGGCCAACAGGGATATGGATCTTCTATATGAGACTAAGTTTTTCCTCTCAAAGAATTTTGAAATGAAAGATATGAGTGAGACATCTTTTGTGATTGGAATTGAAATTTTTTGATACCAAAAACAAGGATTATTAAGATTGTCTAAAAAAAGTTAGAGATTTGCATGAAGGGTCCAATTAGTTTTGAGTTATAATTCAGATACCTTTCATTGACAAAGAATTTTATTTACACAATTAAAATTATTTTATCTTAATCATTCAAATAAATTGAATTGAACAATAATACAAAAATTTTTAGAGAGAAAAAATTTTACCGACGCAGGCTTTTTCTAAAGAGATATGCTCTAACCTTGCCTTAAGAGAACCGAGTGTGGAATGAATGAAATAAAGAGAAGAGAACCAAACTTTTACCCATTCAAACAAGAAAAAAATTCCCATATTCGTCAGGCGATCAAAATTGCCAAAGAAAACAAACAAGATTCATTTCCAAGGTTATCCGGCAGTCAACTCAGCCCAACAAAACAGGTAAACATGTCTGCATAGTATTACGGGCAATCAAAATCGCAGAATAAGTCAAACAGACATATCTGTAATTTAAGGTAAACAAAAAAGCTTGCCAAAAGCCTATTTGGCAAGCATTTTGGCAGCAAAGCCAAAATTTGGAACAGGGGCTTAGGCCATATTCGACGAAGTCATATCGCACCCTAATAGGTTTAGGCAATTCTAAGACGTTCGGCATAGTTTTTGGGAGCTTCCAAGACCTCCCAACCACCTATTGGAGTGATTTAGACCAATTAGGTCAAAACTAAACTTAATTTAGATTTTTCAAGATTGAGTTATGCTTGTTTGAAAACTACTACTTTGAAATAGGTTAAAACGGAGAAAGGGTCAGCTAAATCTTTGGTTTAACCCCTGGAAGCACCACGAAGATGACTTTTTTTACCATTTTTGGGTATGAGAAATCCAAAAATGCCATTAGCAAAAGAACTTTAAGAGGTTTGACTTGGCCAGACCTAATTGTGCCATTACCTCAAGAAACTTACCCTTGACATCGTGTGTAACATGAAAATATTCTAACTTTATCTGGATATTCAAATTGTGTCTGAAGTGTCAATAGCTTCTTTCTTGTCGATAGAAGCCATTTTGTCAATGGAACCCGAATGACCTTTTAAGTAGTGTTTCGGCTACTCTGAGCTATATACTATGGAATATCTTGAGATATTGTGTATCTTTTTGTATGTTTCTAGCTTGATTTAGATAATTCAGTCAATACCAGTCTTTGAGGACATCAATAGAGGTCATTCCTGACTTCTGAATTGAATTGACCCTTAATTCTAGATTTTGACTCCTCTGTTGATGTTAAAATTGTCTGTTTGGTGTCTTGGACATGTTTGTACAATCTGGTGGTCTTCTGTCTTGATCTAGGTATTCAGCTTGGCTTCTCTCTAGCTCCAAAAGTACATTTCGACATTTCATCGATTGTTTGCTTTTTGTCAAATTTTTATACTTTGACATATTTTACAGTTAAAAAAACTTAATCAATAGATCACCATTCAACTAAAAGTATTAAATACTGTAAATATTAAATGAAAAGGCAAAATTGGGGTGTCAACAACATTACATTATTAAAATAAAGTTGTTAAAGTGATCCGACTCTCTAGAAGAATCAAGAAACTTCACGGCATGAATTTAAGTACACCCATGATTTTGTCCGTGATTTTATATTTCACTTATTAATTGTGACTAATGTGATAATCCAATATCATATTTGAAATTTTAACATTTTGATGTGCATCTTGAAAGAAATTTGATTCCACTATCTCTTTGAGAGATACCATGTTCTTTTTCACTGGAGAAGCAAAGTCAGTATAAAAACCTTGGAGTCCATAGATTAGCCGACTCGCGACAGCCATTGTCTTTTTCTCTTCTCGACCTCACGACATATAGCTTCAAGGCCTATTCAATTGAATGTTTGCAATCTCAAACCTCTCCAACAAACCAACGAAGCCCAACCCAAAACCAGAGAGTTTATTTTCTTCATCCACGTACTAATTATATAAAAAAGTTGAACCCCAACCTTGAGGTCTCCACCATTCTTGCTGTGGGATATCGTGGAGGAAGTGAAACGCGGAATGTGCGTCAGTAGTGCAGGGGGCGAAGGCTTACTTTTTACTGCTCGTACAATGCAAGAGTTCTATCTTATAATGGAAATCGAACTCTTACAGCGGTTAGCAGAGTTTTATCTCATTCTCACCCTTTCACCAACTGACCTATGCCCCCGCGGCCACACACCAATTATTGCTTGCTCACAAAATGGCAGCTTACATAACTCGGTTTATAATCAAACTGTACGAATTATTTGAAACTTTTTTGTTGAATATTTAAATTGCAGAGTAATTAATTATAAAGTAGGCCATTAATTGTCACTCCGCGTTGCATCTCTGTCAACAGGAATTAATATATTTATTTCTGTCCAAACAACGTATGGCACCATTGTAGTTAGTTTTTTCAATATGGTTTGGGCATAAAAAAAAATTAATTAATTAATTAATTTTTAATTTTTAACTTTTTTATTCAACAAACTTTTAGGCATATTATTGATAATCATATAAAACGGTATCTGGGGCATAGGTCAGTTGGTGAAAGGACGAGGGTGAGGTAAGACTTTGCTAGCCGCCGCAGGGGTTTGAGTCCCATAAGATAAAACCCTTGCATTGCACGAGCAGTAAAAAGCAAGCCTTCGGATCCTGTATGACTGATATACATCCCGCAATATACCTCCTCAACGATACTCTAAGATAGGGGCAGTGGGGGCTCTCAAGGTTGGGGTTCAACTTTTTTTTTTTTTTTTATAATCATATAAAACGACTAGAAAAATTCATGTACAATTTAAAAAAAAAAAAAAAGAGAATCTAGTTTTTCTAAAAAGAATAGTTAGTTTTCTTTATATATGTGCATAACTTTTTTAATTTGGAAGTATTTCTTGAATTATTTTTACGGATGCAAACACGAATAATATGTCAAAAAATTACAAAAAAACAAAAAACAAAAAGTTGAATTAAATTATTAAAAAAAAAGAAAAAAAAGGATTATTTGATTCCTAAACAAAATTAACATGTATAACTAACTTACATTGTAATACCCCTCACCTTCGGTGTAAGTGGAATTCTCTTAATGAAATGAGAGTGTATTTACCTTTGGAGTTGAATTTGAATGAAATTATGCATTGGTTAAGTGT
>JAVXUM010000004.1:9220980-9231663 GCA_035590655.1 Pouteria glomerata
CTTATAGCTCACTCCTGACGTCGACTCCCCGGACTTCCACTCCTTCTACCAATTCTACAACTAAAAAAGGGAAAAAAAAATAGAAGAATGGGTGATGATAAGTTGACCATTCATGAAAGTATGAGTGATTGGTTGAAGAAGACCAAGGGTCAATTGGGGGTCGTAGCGAAATCATTGAGCTATTCCAACAATCTATCAGCTCGCTGCAAAAATATTCCTAATGAGCTAAAGAAGCTTAACCTTGCGGATTTACAAATATTCAAGTTGGCTGCCATCATTTGTGCCAATGAAGAGAAAATAGACAACTTTTACAAAATCAAAGAGCACTTAAAGCCACAATGGGCCGAGGGTGTCCTCAGTGGTGAGGTTTTACGGTTCCATTTAGGAAAGAGTGGAAAAAGTGGCACGATTTTTTGAAAGTAGCCTATCTCTTATGTCAAATCTTTGTGCCATTTTTTGATTTAAATATACAAAATATGGACCGTCTACACTTGAATGACTTGGTTGATCTATTTCTAATAAAATGTTTGTAATATTCGTACAACTTGTTTACGCAAAACTTGAATGACTTGTTTATGTAAAACTTGAATGACTTGTGTATTTTTGGGAAATGTAAGTGGAAATATATCAATGAAATATTTATTTATGGCAGGTTTTCAATGAACATAGTTACTTTTGTTATGGATTAATAATGAACGTAGTTACCTTTGTTCATTGTCGTGTGTGTGTGTGTGTGTCTGAGCCCAATTTTTAGTCTCTATATTATTTTCTTCTCTGTTTTCTTCGTATAGTCTTAAGGATTCTAGTTATTTTTGTCTCATGTTTAGGAAAGAAGGTAACCCTCTAAAACCTTTATTTGGTTTTTGCTCCCAGTGATTATATATTTCTTATTTTTTTTGTTACTTTTGATTCACTTCTGTAATTGTTTTTACTTTTACATTTTTGGCGAGTCACATCAACCCTAATTCCCCATGAGGTCGGCCTCCTAGTAGTGGGAGGAAGCAAAAGTTAGCTCTTGTTGGTGAGCTTTCTTATTGAAAAATTAATTGAATTTGTATGCATTTACTAGAGTATATGCAATTAACACATGAGATGTTTTTGTGTTGAGACTAGTTTGTGTTAACTAGTTACCATATGTCTCTCTATTATTAAAGATAAAATTTGTTATGGTTACTTTACATTACATTAGTACCGCTGCCCAAAGAATGGTAGAGTGGAATTTAATATGAGAGTTGTTGTGATGTGCATATCAGTGTTTTGTTGGCTTATTTATACTTTACAGATTAACGAGTTCTATTGTTGTTTTGTTATGCATCAGTCCAATGTTTCATAAAGGCTAGTGAGTGGTGACAAATGCATGCCTTTGGTGTTTCTTGAATTAAATCCATGTTATACTTGTGTTTATAATGCCTTCCGTATAAAATTGTTATTCATTAATATAATGGCATCAGCTCAATGTTCCCCTGGTGTATTGCTAAATTATTCTCACGTTTGTGTTATTGATGTATACATTCTTGTTTTAAGTACAACAGTAGAACTATTCAAAGTAGCAGATTTTGTTGTTTATACATTTTTGTTTTTATAATGGTTAGTTTATTTTTTATTCATGGAGGTAGTCATACTGTTTTAATGTACTGTTCTCTGCTGGTGTGGATGGTTGTTTGCTAGGCTTGTTAAAACGTGTTTGTTTTCCTAGTCTGGATGCTTGTGGGCTACAAGTCTTGTAGTGGTTGCATCCAAAACTGGTTTGTATTGGTCTATGTTTTGCTATAGTAATCTGCTTGCAGTGGTTGTGCTTATTATTTCTGCTCTGATGGATTGTTTCGAATTGTTAGCCAAAGGAGGATTATGTCTCAGAATAATTATACATTGGTGTTCAGCTAGTTCCTTTTTGGTTGCTTTTTGTTGGCTTGGGATGGTTAGGTGAAATGCATTACATATTTGCTGGCTTGGGATGCTACTAAGATTTCTATGGTGGCTCGATTTGTTGCACACTTCTGATTTGAGCACTGTGATTCCCTTTTCATTTATTTTGCTGTTCTGGCTCAACTCCATATTTGGTACCTGAATGGTACTTTAGCCACTACTATGGTAGTATTCCTATTGCTGGGGAATGAGCTGTTGTCCTTGGTAGATTTTGTAATGCTAAGTTATTTATTTTGCTTCCATGGCAAAGAGAACAATGGAAGAATGAACTTCTATGAAACCATATTTCTTTTTTTTTTTTTTCATCCTAGATTAAGCATGAATAATGATTTTGAAATGTCATATTTTTTTTCTTTAATAAACATCAGCAAGTGCTTTGATTGTTTTGATTCTTTAATAAAAATTAGCTATGACAGGTTGATTAGTAGAACTTTATTCTGGTGTTGATTGGTGTATAGCAAATTGGACAGAATTTGAGGTCTTCTCCACAATCACAGCAAGTCTAGTCATAAACAAAATAGATCCAAAATTTCAATGTTGTCCTTCACATATGAACTGATGGGGGGAATAAGTGGCATCGGAAAAAGATAGATAATATAAACTTACTTGATACCCATAACCAAAGGCCATATCCTTTGGATTGGTAAGACAAATATGGCAAAAATTTAACAAAATAAACCAAGTAAATGATTAATGCCCCCAAAGAAATTCAAGTGATGTCTTTGCCTAAAATTATAGAGCAGATATTCATAATAAATATTTTTAATGACTTCACAAGGAAAGAAATGTATTTTAATTTAAAACGGCATAGAAAAAATCTAGACAAAAAAATGCAGCATGAATATTATTATATGAGATTGTTTATTTACCTGATTATCAAAACTGAACTTGAAGATGGACTACCGAAAGTTACTGTGTTGTATCTGGGATGAGGGGTAGCAAATTTTACATTCTCAAATTTTACATTGAAAAATCGATTTTGTAAAGAAACTAGTTATATTTTACATTAAAAAACAAATTTTACAATTTATACATTTTATAAAGTTTAATTCATCAATAACATAATTTATTTATAGCTAATTCGTCCAATATTAATTTGACTTAGTTTTCAAATTATATAATTAACATAAATATACAATCAAGTTTGGGATTGCATAAGGGTAAAAGAGTCATTTGACAGTTTTTTACATCATACACTTATCCTTATACATACTTTTTAAAAAATCATCTAAATCAAGTACTATTTATTATCATTTCTTAATACTCTATCCAAACTAACTCTTTTTTTATTCACCATTCATAAATATCACATCAATATAGACCCACCCTCCATAAATAATATCTCTTACTATCTTACATACCTTTCATAAATCATCTCCTTAAAATTTTTGTCGTATCTAATCGAGCTGTAAGACCCATTATTCCACTTGGATCCACATTAGAAAACTTTTGGTCCAGGCACTACAAAGAAAGCCGAGTCGATTCAGCCTATGTAAAAAAGTGCATATGAATGATGTTGAGATTCACTCATTTTTATTAAACAAACAAGGGTTTTTTCTTTTCTTTTTTTTTTTTTTTTGAAAATAAAAGAGTTTAGATGAACTTAAATATTGTTTGGTAACCATTTTGCACAAAAAAAAAAATAATTTTTACTATTTTTTTTCAAATTTCTTCAACTTTTTCTAGTAAAAACAATCAATTTTTACCAATTGTTTTTTAAATTTTATAAATTTTTTACTAAACACTTAACACCTAACTTTATATGACATGTATTAACTTTATCTACAAAATTGACAAAACTCTATATATCAAACGGTCTTTTAATCTTATTTTATGAACCAAGCTTGAATTATTCATTTAATGATATAATTTATTTCTATCTAAAAAGAGAGAGGCTCGCAGACAATTCAAAAAAAAAAGCTGGTAGAAATGGCTAATGTCATGTTTGTTTAGTTTTTCCTAATTGTTTTTATTTATTATATTTAGTAAATGCTTTTGTATTTAAATCTATCAAATGGTAGGAGTGAAAATTAAATAAAAATTCATGGGTATAATTATTGATGATATTTGTAAATTAAATGGTCTATTCCTAGATCAAAATAGGACAACCTATAGACTTGGACACTGGTGTGAAGTTAACAAAAAGTCTCCGATATTTAAATTAGTAATAGGATTGAGAAAAAATTTTCACTAAGTTTCAACCGAGAAGAATGTCTCTTACCTCCAGGGTTGATTTCGTCTATTTTTTATATGCTTGTAGCTACGAGAATTTTGGGAGTCCTTAAATAACTAGTTGCTGATAGAGATGGCAACTTTTCCATTTTTGAATATAGCCAAATCCCAAGAATCTCGCCTTTCTTTTAGGGTATGAACCATTATTTCTATGTTAGTGGCAGACACGTAAGGTTCGAAGCGAGAATGTTACCGGAAGACAGGCGAGTAAGCATACCAATTGTTGCGATCGAATTCGCGAGCTAGGTTAACGGGCGTGGGTTGTGAGCCTTTATTGCTATACTAGTAATTAAAATTACCCAAGACTAGCTGAACATATCATGTGCTTTATGTACGGGAAACTCTTGATTAGGCATTAGGGGGTAATATTTCGTTTAGCTCTTAGAGGTTCTTAAATCACACATCATCAATTATTGTTCAACTTTTAAAATAAAAACACCTACTATATCTAGATATAAACATAAAGTAATAAATATACTAATATATTAATTATATACTTAATATATTTTATAGGTAAACTATTTAATTATATAATATTTAATTAGCTTAATCCCTTGATTGTGTTTAAAAGGAGAATTTACTTAAGGAAAATGAGATGAATAGGTTTTCAAAATCACTTCTCATATTTAGTTTGTGATAAAAAAAAATGAAAGAAAAAATATATTAAATTTGAGAAATTAAAAATAATTAAATTAAAAACTAATTAATTAATGGTATTTATTTTATTATATTTTTATATTTATTCAAATAAAAATTTGTATTTGAAATTTATGTTTCCTTTATATATACATTTTTAAATTCTTCTTTTTTTTATTTATTTATTTTCTTTCTTTTCTTTCATGATATCCTCACTCTAAACACATTATTAACGAACTTAACCAAACATTGTTCAAGCTCATTTATTTGATTAACTGAATGAGTGAAGTTGAACTATTGATGGCGAGTCCAATTATCTATTTACAAAAACTTCATTTAGGCTTTGTTTGGTAAAAGAGAATGAAATGATTATGGCTACTCTTTTATTTCATTACCATGTTCGATATATTTATTTAAAAAGTTATTTTATACTTATTTAAAAATACTATAAAATAATAATATAAGAATAATTATTCTATTTTATTCTATTATCTTATAGCAAATTAGTCCTTACAATTTAAGGCGATGCAATTACTTAAATATTTGTGTTTTGTCAATGACATTAATTTTCATTTAGTACCTGTTTAGAGTGTCAAATTTTGATAAAAAAAATAAAAAATAGATAAATTTTAAATTGTTAAGTATTTAGTGTGTTTTTCGAAAAGTGAAAAACAATTGATAAGAATTAAAAAACGTGGATAAAAATTTAATAAAGTTGAAGTTTTTTATGGTATAAAAAAGGTTAAAAAAATTTTTAGCTAAATTTCACACTCCAAATGCAACAGTAATTTTGGTTAAAAAGTATAATGAATCTAAAATTACTTTTTAAGGAAAGAAAAAAAAGTAAAAAGTAAACAAGCGTTGGCTCCCCTCCATCGGAGCCCGATATGCCCCAAGCTCGCACCGTCAGATCAGGCCGGCTTTATCACTTCAACTCCAATTTCGGGTTTTCAATACTACCCGGGTTTGGCTTAACCCGAAACCAAGAATTTCCGTAGTTCATCTCAACTTTATCGTCTATCAAATCGCACCCTTTGACCCGACCCTATTTCTCGATCTGTTTCGTCCCAATCTCGCGATCGATCGCTCTCTCGGTACTCTCACCTCCCGATCTCTCTATCCTTCTCAGGAGGTAAAGTTTTCGTTAGTTAAGGATTTTCTGCTATTGAGATCGATTATTCTCTTCGACTGACGTATATGCATAATATACGTGTCTATATGAGTTTCTATATGCTATTGTGTTGATTAATGCATTGTATTCTGATTTTTTTTTTTTCTCGTTTGGTCTCTCAATTCTTCACTATCTCGAGTCGATTTGTTTTGTTCAGAAAGCTTCGGTTTGATCGACTTCCAGTGGTCCGGTGGTAGCTCAGGATGGATTTGATGTCCGGGTACAAGGTATTTTCTCGCTTTAGTTTCTACTCAGCAGATTTTTTTTTCTGTTGGATTTCAATTTGGATAGCGTTCATCACAATTAGCTTGTCATTATTGTATATTTGGTTCTAGTCTTCTCCGTGACAGTGTTGTTTGCACTAGGAAAAGTGCCATTTGTATTAATCTTGTAATCAAATGTGATTAATTTGCAGAATCGTGTACAAGGGGTTGTTGGTCGTGTCTTTGGGAATGACAGTTCTGCTTCGAGTGAAGATAGGTAAGTGATTGATTTATTGTTGTGAATTATTGTTATTTTTGTAGATAACACCCAATGGTTATGCAATTCCTACGCACTGGCTGTATTTTAGATTGATAACAAACCCATTTAGTAAAATAACAAAAAAATCAAAAATCCGTTGTTAATTCATAAAATTTGTAAAAGTTAAAAGTGAGAAAGATAATTGTTCACTAACTCTGCTCTTTAAAAGAGTTAGGGGGACTGGAGTTTCAAATCCCTAGTACCGTCACACCCTGTAAATACTAGAAGAAAAGTTCCATTGTTACTGAAAAGCAAAAGAAAGAGGAAAATTAAAGAAATTTGGTCTCTGTTCAGACTTGGGAGCACTAGTTGTTGCCTGTTATTGGAATTATTCAATCCCAATCTCAATTAAAGACCCCATGACGACACAAAAAATTAAAGGTCGTACATGTATTTCTGGTTGTGATGTCTTGATTGTCTCCTTGTTCGTGGAATTTGGCATTATCATGTTCTTTTTTTTTTTCAATTAAAATGCCAAAAATGCGCGCGCGCGTGCACACAAACACACAATGTGAAATTACTTTCGTTTTGTGTTTGATGGTTGATTTGGGGGGAGAGAAATAGAAGATCTTTACAATATATTAAATCTTCTTTACAAAGATTTAAGAATTCTTTTTCTTTTTTTTTTTTTTGTTTCCCTATTTTGTACTGTTGACTTTCCAGGGTATAGAAATGGAGTTAAATGGTTATTTGTCATTTATAGAGCATATGTATATTTAGTTTTGGTTCTTTTTTGTTGATTTTTTTAATTAAGTGGCATCCATTGATGACTTCCAATAAATTATTTGTCCTTACAAAAAAGATAAATAAATTGGGTGATTTTTTTTAATTAAGTGGCATCCCTTGATAACTTTCAATAAATTATTTGTAATTATAAAAAAAATAAATAAATTGCCTTGTTCCAATTACTTGTGAAAAATTATTTGGTTTTATCAAAGAGTTGGAGCTTTTCGTCATTTACTCATCACAATGTAGTGTTAGTTCGTTCTATTTTAAATTTTCTTGTTGCCAAATTTGAATTTACTTTTGCACTTATTTTCTCCATGGCTTGTTCCAATAGCTATGTTGAACGCTTGCTGGATCGTGTAAGTAATGGTGTCCTGGCAGAAGACAGGAGGACTGCTCTTGTTGAACTTCAATCTTTTGTAGCAGAAAGTCGTGCTGCCCAGCTTGCTTTTGGGGCAATGGGTCAGTACTTTGCTGTTGTTGGATAATATGGCATTATTTGGACCATGCTCATCATGTAAAATACTGGCCTTTCACGTATATTGCAGGCTTCCCTGTACTTTTAAGTGTCTTGAGGGAAGAGCGTGATGATGTGGAAATGGTTAGAAAGCTTCTACCTATGCTTTATTGCTTTCCATCAATGTACCATTTATTTTTGGGTTTTATACTTCATTTGAGAAGTCATGTTTTCTTTGTACTAGACAAATGGTGGTCTGACTAGTGAATTCCTTGGGAAACTTGCAAATTGTACTAAAGGAATGGTGGTCTGACTAGTGAAATTGCTAGAGAAACTTACAAAATTTATTTCAAGGCAAGAGGTCCAATGCTTGAAAATAGAAAATTTTTATGAAGTTATATATAAATATAATAACACTTAATTTAGCATTTCTTGAGTAAAGTGAAAAAAATAAAAAATAAAAATTCACATGAATACTAAAAACTTAAAAATAGAGTTCTATATTGAAGCTTTAGCATATATGATATTAAAAAATAGTTGTCCAGTTTTATATCAGACACTGTTTCTGATGAGAAATGACTTAGTCTCTTCCAGGTTTTTGTGACTTTGTCCCTCACGTCTATGATATATATATATATATATATATTTCACATACTACCTGCCCCTTTTTATTGCATAATAAAATTAGTGACTTCATGCTTTGGATGCTTCAAGGTTCGTGGTGCTCTGGAAACTCTCGTGAGTGCCTTGACTCCAATTGATCATGCTAAACCGCTGAAGAATGAGGTTCATTCAGCTTTAATGAACACTGATTTGCTCTCTAGAGAAGTAGAAAGCATTTCTCTTCTTCTAAGTTTGTTGGTGAGAGTTGTAGAGCCAGATTGGGAATTCCTTGAACGATTTATTTATTGAATTTATGAATAATGCATATTTTTGTGCAATTTTGTTGATTTTATACCTTGGCAGTCAGAGGACGATTTCTACATACGATATTACACACTCCAAATTTTGACAGCCCTTCTTATGAATTCTCAGAATAGGTATTATTTTAGTGGCCACTCCTTATACATAATAGTTTATTCTTGGATTTACTGGAATGTGTCGGGAAAAAATATTTGCTGAGTTCCTCCTCAGGTTACAGGAAGCCATTCTGACTATTCCTCGTGGCATAACTCGCCTTATGGACATGCTTATGGATCGCGAGGTATGAAAATGATCCAGGAATAGTTTATTGTTTGTTTTGTTTATTTTTATGCTCTTTTGTCTAAATTTTACCTTGTGTAATTTACAAATTCCCTAACTCTATGCTTTCTCTTGCATATGAAATATCTTTGTAACTGGATATTATTGTTTGGGAATTTAGCTTAATGTAATTTTCTGGGAGGAAAAAGGTGAAATCTTTCAGCTATCTGTCTTGTTCCTGATGTGTAGATCCTTAAAAATGTGTGGCTTACAGGTTATCCGAAATGAAGCCTTGTTACTTCTTACTTACTTGACACGTGAAGCTGAGGTAAATCTTTCTCCTATTATGGTTATTTCATTTCCTTTTTCTTTTTTTCGTTTTCATTTTTTTCATTCTAAAATAATTGACAATTTTTTTTCCTCTTATGCAATTGAAAATGCTTTGTAATTGTAGGAAATTCAAAAGATTTTGGTATTTGAGGGTGCTTTTGAGAAGATTTTTAGTATTATTAAAGAGGAAGGGGGTTCAGAAGGTGGTGTTGTTGTTCAGGTGATTCACCGAATTATTTCATCCATGTGTTATAATAGTTCTGCCAACCAACTTTTTTGCTGTTGAGCCATTTGTTACTGCGTGGACTTCCATTAGATGCAATAAACAATTTATGCATTATCTAGTGTCATGTTCATATTAATATCACTCCAGCGGCGACTCAATGTGCTTGGCATTTGAGATTGCTCTGGATGAACTCTGGTGGCGAGCATTGATTATTAATTTTATTTACCATACTTTGTTGGAAGCATTGCATATTTGGAAGATTATATATAACAGTAAATGTGAGGCATAAATGTAATTAGATTGTGGAATTCTTTGTCCTCCTTTTCATTTTTTTTCAGAAGTCCTATAACATTTACCTCCTGAATTCTCTTGTTTATTGGATTGTTATCAACCTAGTTTTTGCTGGAATTCTTTTTCCTCCTTTGTATGAATAACCTGTTTCCTGTTTCCTTAAGATTCTTTGACTGTCATTTCATTCTGCTTGTGTTATTGCTTGTTCATATTTGCAAGCATTGGTTGCAATATGAAAAAATTATGAAAGCAATTTTTGTTGCCAAAGCATTAGTCTTTCCAAAAACAATCAGTGCTTTAATGGGTTGTATATTCTACTTAAAGTACTTGTTTGGAAAATAATTCATTTGATTTGGCAATAGCCATGACCAATTGCACAAGATTAATAATTTTGCTAACATGATTGTCATTGCACAGGACTGTCTCGAATTGTTGAACAATCTCATTCGTAGCAATGTGTCTAATCAGGTTTGTAGGCTCTGCTCTTAATTTGAAAAATGTGTTTCTTTCCTGCTCCTAACCACGGTATAAGCATAGTGTAGGTATTGCTAAGGGAGACTATCGGTTTTGATAATTTGATATCAATTTTAAAGCTTAGAGGAAGCAGCTACAGGTTCACTCAGCAGAAGGTTAGGCAGAGACTTAAACAACTGTGTACATACCATTTAGTTTAAAACTGTTTGTATGCATGCATGTTATGGCAGAAACCTTACTGGTCCTTTTCTATTGTTTTTCAACCAATATGGTGCGAGTAGACAATAAATTTACTCAATGCTTTAGAGACCATCAGTTTGCTAATAACGGGAGGTGCAGAAACTGACCCTGGAAAGGATGCCAATAGGCTGAACAATAAAACAGTCTTGGTTCAGGTTTGTTTCAAATTTGCTACCTTTATTTATTTATTTTTTTTTTTTTGGGGGGGGGGGGGGTGTGTTAAGTATTTAAGCATAATTGTTTTATTTTAAAAAAAATACCAAAAAAGCC
>JAVXUM010000004.1:9249719-9262907 GCA_035590655.1 Pouteria glomerata
TTAGAATTTCATTTCTTCTTTTTTTTTTTTTGCCAATGTTTGTTATGTATATACTAAAAAATAAAATAAAAATAAGTTAAAAAGCTAATTACTTTTTTTAACACATTAACCTAATAAGGTACAACATAATGGAGGGATTGATACTGATGTAAGTCATAAGATTCAGGCCGATTAGACCAAATAGCGGAGTGCTTCAAGTGTTTAGTGTGATCGAAAAGTTTCCCTCAAGGTTAAAGGAAAGTATTATAAAGTAACGGTAAGACCAGCGTTATTATATCGATCAGAGTGTTAAGCAACAAAGCATAATCATGTTCGGAAGATGACAGTTGTAGAGATGAGAATATTAAGATAGATGTGCGGAATCATAAGGAGAGATAAGATTAAGGACAAAGTAAGAATAACACCAATCGAAGATAAAATGAGAAAAAATTAATTAAGATAGTTCAGTCATGTTAAAAGGCATCCAATGAAAGTACCGATTAAAAAGTGTGAAAGCATAGAGAATGCCAGGAATAGGAAAAGGAGATCAAAAAACTATTAAAAAGTAATTATTAAACATGACCTTACCTTCATCAATTCAAGTTTCTTAAGCAAAAATCAACCAAACATAAAAATTCCCCAGTCAGTGAAAATTCTAATTCTAGTTCCCGAATCCAATTTCCAACCAACCATAGCATAAGTGAATTATTATTAGATTTAATTTCACGGAATCGATTAAATTTTTAAGTGATTTAAGTGAATAGATCATGCGACATCATCTACCAAACTAATCATGAAATGAGATCATTTCGAAGACAACACTCAATTAGTGAAAGGCTTTCACTGAAAGCAAAAAGAATTAATGTCTTGTGATAACTATATTAATCATGTATGTATGTCTGTCCAATGAAAATGCACAAAGCTAATATAACAAACAAGCACCACCCATCTATTTGGAATAAGAAATGGAAGTACTTTCTTTTTTTTTTTTAATCAAAAGATATGGACCAAAACAGATGAATAATTAATTAATATTCTGTTGAATACAGACCCATAGTGCAAGACCCCTGTCCCAAGAAAGAGACGGGGGAGAGAGAAAACTCAATTGGAACAACAATTTCTTGAAAGGTTAGGTTAGGTTAGATCAAGCAAACAAAGTCCAATTACACTTGACAAAGATAGACCCACAACCAATTCAAATAATAATGTCAACTGCTCAATCATGTAGCTTCAAAACCCTTGTACAAATATGATTGGTAAACGAACCAAACAACTCGAGCTCAGTTCGTCTTCAACTCATTTGAGATCGGCTCATTATTAAATCAAGCTAAAAATTGAACATAGTTTGTAGCTTGAGCTCAGCTCGGCTCGATAAAATTAAATATGTGTAAAATAATCAACTCGACTATTTCTCGAAAGATTAACAAACCAGGCTTGAACATGAATTCAATTTCGATAAGGTTTTCAAATCAAGCTTGAACAGCTCATCTCGTTTGCAACCCTCCTATACAATACAAAGCTAGTAAGTCTGACAAGCTTCATAAAATGAGCACTTCATGCATAAAAGTTGAGGTCCAACCAATAATGACAGCTAATGCCTTTGCACAAATAGCCAATCACTCTTAAGCACAACAAACAGCTCTGAAAAAGATGGTCATATTAAAATAAGGTTACACCTAATATCATGATCAGCTAACAATTTCTCATTTTGAATCTATGGTTGACAAGACCGCATCATGTGTTCTTTTTCTAATGAATTTAGAGAAGACCTCTTCGAGTTTTGCCAGAAAGATCCGTATTTTCTAAGCATTTGAGTTTTTGGCCGTTCACATGCCTCTGCATAAGATTGTTTTTATCAGGTCATAGATTCTCACCCTACATATATACAAAAATATATTCATTTTATAGATCGTGAACCCATATATTTTTGAGTTATCGATTAGAAAAGGATTTACTAAATTCAGGAACAACGGCACATTTAACATTATATAATTACAAATTTGGTTTACAATGAGACCCATTTTTTTTTTTCTCAATGATTGACAGTCAACCAAGAGAAGAGCCTTGCAACACATTTTGTAGGCATGCATTAACAAATTAAGGAATACAGCTACGAATCAAAACAAACAAAATTGAAATAATAACACAAATAGGCCCTCAAGTCTATAGTTCACTGATCTCACCTTCCCTACACACGCCCACATCCACCACCAGGCTTTTTTTCTTTGAACTCAGAATTCTGCAACAATTCCTCCTTGGAGCCTGCCAACCAATCAAAGGAAAACCCAATTAGACCCACATTATATGCTACAGAGACTTGAACAGAACATTAAAACCCATATGACAGTTTATTCAGCAAGAAACGCAACTGGCAAATTTCAAGGTGCCGGTTGAGTATGCTTAGTAATAACTTGTAGAAGATTAGGGATTCAAAAATGGGCATTGACTTGGCGCACAACCAGAAGCCATTTCTTTTTTATCTTAATCTTGTAGAAGATCAGGGATTCAAAAATGGGTGTTGACTTGACATACAACCAGAAGCCATTTCTTTTTTATCTTAATGCAACAAAATCAGAAAAAGGTCCTGGATTCTTGACAGGGTGGGAGTTTCTTGCAGTGGGAGTTTCTTGCATGGATTTTTAAAGTACAAAAAGGTATGATTACTACTGCAATAGAAATTAGATAGTTTGCGATGCAAGAATATGGTACAAGTGTTTGATATCTAATTCATGGAGAAAAAAAAAAATGGTAAAAGAGTGATGGATAGAGATATTGCTTACCCTATTCCACAGATGAGGGTCGGCTCTTTTATAAACCTCCACTTTGTCAAGGTCAGCAGGATCTGCCATCTTCCATCTGCACAAAGGATGAGGAACACGATGCCGGACATACTCGCTCACTGTTTGATTTGCTGAAGAATCTAGTTGAGCCTTTGACAGGTAAAACACAAAGGGCTTCTGACAAGGATTTCGGCTCACCGGCCGCGTGTTGAATGCATAGGCCGTGTAATCGGCTCTCCTGTACCAATTCAAGAATGTCCTTGAGGGCATTTCTATTTCCCGGGGTGACAGAACACCTCGAAAAACTTGAACAGCAAAGCCCCACGATACTGAAACAGTCCACTTCTTTGCTCCGTGATAGCAAATTGATTGTTGGATGAGACCTGCTGAGTCTAACTCCATTGGAATTTTTAGCCGCTGCAGGGCTTCAACCCGCGTCACATTGGGGAAAATGGGCTCAACCACATCAAGGTGGTGCATCGACACCAATGGTGCTATCGGGTGCGCAGCAAGGAGCCCGAATAGGTTCCCATACACATCATACTGCATTGCCATCCGCCAACAATGACTCACTGTTAGAATTCAGTAAAAGAGTAACAACCATTCAAGGTAATTATGATCATATATTTCCAAAAGAGTGAACACTACATTTATACGCAATGAATGACCATCCGGTCCAAACTAACACGAGTCTCACACCATCACCTACAAGCAACCATGAGAATTGAACCATGGACTAGCTTCTGCAGAGTAGGAGCTGAAGTAAAGTGCAGCCATTGTATGTATTGTCACAAATTAAATACCTATACCAAAAATTGCTACTTTCTCTTCAAGGGAGACCAAAAATTTACTGGGACTGAAGATAAACCCATCATTCCCTAACAAAATATTTTAATCCTCATCAACAACCTCCAACTACTTGCAGTACTAATACTAGCAATTCAATGCAGAAGTAATTCCCACAAATCTCATTTAGAATAGTTCAACAAACAATGCAGTAATGTCTGAGAGTTGGTTTCGGGAAGCAATTCATAAGGGAAAAAAATCAAAACAGAAACAGCCAAAATAGAGAAACAGAAACACCCAGAAACACACACACAAAGAGAGAGAGACAGAGAGAGAGAGAGTAGACTCACCTGGTGGAAACCGAGTTCTTTGGTGAGTGGGATACCGAGTTCCGCCATACAGGCTTGCATTCTATCGTCGGAGGCGAAGAGTCCAGGATACCTCTTAATGCAACGGTCCTGCATTCTCTCCAGAGCTTTCGCTAATGGGTAGCTAATGGCGAAACCGCCGCCGCCATAAGCCATGTTGTAAGAGAAATAAATGTTCTGCAAGTGACTCTCCGACAAGCTTCCGATGTAGTAGTACTGGTTGTGGTCGTACTTCGACAGAACCCTCAAAAGGTTGTCGGTGACGAAGACGGTGTCGTCGTCCCCCATCACGAACCACCTCACGTTCTCCATCCCCAGCCGGAACGTCTCCGACACGATCCTCGAGATCCGAATCGCCGACCGGTGCCCCTGCTTGTTACTGTACGGCAACTGGCTGGTGTTGCCGGAGATTCTCACCTCCGGGAGGCCCTCGTTGGATCGGGTCTTCACCGGGTTGTCTAGCCACACTACCCCCCTCATCTCCCCCGGCTTCCACCACAACTTGATGTAATTCTTCCTCTTCTCCCAGAGCTTCGCCGACGCCGCAATGCCGAATACGATGTGCTCCAGCTCCGTCGGCTGATGGGTTTTGCCCAACCCGGTAGGCAGCGCACTGGCCTCCTCCTCCAGCGACGATTCGGAAGCACCCGCTGTGGTATTCGGTGGCAATAGACGCAAAGAGAAACGATTGTGAATGGGTCTGAACAGAGGGTCGTAGTCACAACCGCGTGAAGACGAAGAAACGAGCTTGAGAGTGTAGACGACGTACGTCGCCGAGACGAAGACGATAAGCCACACCATGAACCTGGGCAAGGCTCGATTCTGCGAACCCGCCACCGCAATGGGCGAACCCGATGGGCCTCTCATCTGATCCCAAACCACCTTCTCCGAATCTTTGAGGGTCACTTTCATGGTCTGAAGCTGGAAATCTTCAAAAAAAATTTAGTATTTCTCACAGAATCTTGTAGATTTTTTAGAGAGCTCGCCAGATCTGTGTGGTAAGAGAAAGGGAAATGGGTTACTCAAAATCAGACCCAACAAAATTGTGCAGTGTAGAGAGAGAGAGAGAAGTAACTGTTGAATAGAAGAAAACCAAATAAAGATTCTTCCACTGGGGAATCAGTGAAAATGAAGACGAGAGGGTTAGAGAAGATATGAGAGTGAAAGCGAAAGGTAATGAGATTGAGCTCTTCCAGAACCAGAGGGGAGTAAAGTGACAGCAAGCATTGCTCCTGCCAGCTTGCACGCTATCCCGAATTGAGCTACCCAGCACAGAAGTAGCACATAGAGTTTTTTTATCATATACTTTATGGCTGTATATATGTATGTCTACACATAAATACACACTGTATATATACATATACACACATGAGGCAGAATTAATGTACAAGAAGGAATTAGTGCAGCAGTATTACATTTATTTATTTATAAATAAAAAAAAGTTAAATATATTTCATTTTTAATATTAATATTTTTTGAGATTTTAAATGTGTTTGGAGCGTGAGATAAAATGAGATAAGTTGTGAGTTCGTAAATAAGTTTTAGAAATTTTTAAATATTTTCAAAAATTTCTAAAATTTTTTTTTTTTATATTTTATGGCAAACTAAACAATGCCAATATTGTTTGATTTAATTGGTTTACCAAATAAAAAAAAAAAAGTTAAAAAAATATCAATTTTATTAATTTTTTCTAAATTTTTTAATTTTTATTAATTTTTTTAATTTTGTTATACTTTTCGAGAAACACAATAAATACTCAATAATTAAAAATTTACCTATTTTTATTTTTTTAATTTTTGTAATAAAGTTGACACTCCTTACATTAACTGAAAGATGGTGGAATATAATATGAAAAAATAAAAGTGAAATATATTTAATAATTTTCTTGACAAATTTAACCATCAGCTAAAGAGTCCAATTTAATTTTGTAAAATTTTAATTATTGAATGGTGTGACCGTGTGAATGGATGTTATTAAGGAAATTAAAAAAAAAAAAAAAGAAAAGGGAAAGAAAAAGTAAAAAATATAAAGTTTTAAATGTATGTTCTCATTTAAGAAGATTATAAAATTTATTTATTTCTGTTTTTTGAAATCTCGTATTTCTTTATGACTAAATAAATAAAAATAAAATTTTGAATCCTCTTTAATTCATTCTCATGGCAAATTAATCATTGATCTAACTACACTAAAAAGGCTAAAAATTATAATATTAAAAAGAAACTGAAAATGATAAATGTATTTTTTTTTTATTAACTTGGCTCACTCTATATTATTTTCTTTCATTAAAGTTATTATGAGATAGGAAAAAATAATGGAGGAATACAGATATCTCAAACCTAATACATGTACTGTTTGGTTTGCTAAAAAATAAAAAATAAAAAAAATTTTAAAAGTCTCTGAAAATATTTACAAATTTTTAAAACTTATTTCATTACACGAATTACGAATTTACAACGTATCTCATTTTATTTTATTTTTTATCATTTTAAACACATCTTGTACAATAAATATTTTCAATTTATGATTGCTTATTATTATATTTTTATTTATTTACTTATTTTTTGGAATAAAAACAAGAACTTCATTGATAAATAGCAAAACAAGGAGCTGAGAGCATCCAGGGGAAATGAAAACTGCTTCAAACAAAATTAGGAAAACGAGCAAAAGAAGCTTAGGTGTCCTTCAATAAGGCCTTTTTGAGAGCTCCATGGCATCTTGAAGCCATGAGGCACAAAAAAAGACTGCGGCGGTGCATTAACGTTGGTGTCATGAATTATACATGGGTATTGCCGCTGCAAATAAAAGTTAATTTTTTTTTTCCATGTCATCTAAAGAATCATTGGCATAATAAAAAGTGAGATAAAATGAGATAAATTATGAATTCGTAATGCGTGCAGTAAAATAAATTTTAAATATTTTTAAAGATTTTCATAGTTTTTCAGAATTTTCTTTGAATCCAAACACCCAGTAATATAGACCAAAATGTGTAGAAAATGATTTACCGTTTGGGAGAAAAACATTTTAACATAAATTTATTAATTTTTAATATAAGTTTATTAATTTAAAAAATAAATAAATTAAACTGCTAAACGCCCCCACGAGGGCTTGGCCATTTAAGACAAACGTGGACGGGGAAAAGGAAAACAGATTTGATCAAGACCAAGCATTGAGAGGATTTGTTTTGTACGTACACAGGCTAATTTGTTTAAACAAGCAATGAAGAAAAATAGCTACCTTTAAGCTGATCAAATGTGCTTTTGGCAACCTAATTAGTAGGAATAGAAACAGCAAAATACACTGCTACAGAAGAGAAGGGCATCCATTTACTTGACTAACAGATTCTAAGGCTCCATTTGTGAGTTTATAGGAGAAAATAAAAATAAAGAATAGAAAAGAAGACGTTAGTTAAGAGAAAAAAGAAACGTTAGTTAAGAGAAAAAAGAAAAAAAAAAGAAATAATAATATTTTTTTTTTTATATTTATTTGTAAGTTTGAAGAAGAAAGGATGATAACTTTCTTTTCTTTATTTGTAAATTGAAAAGAAATGGAAGTAAAAGAAAGTATGTATTCTTATTTTATCATTAAATTCTTTTAGGAGTTGGAGAATTGTCAATTTATTGTCCTAGAATATATTTGTAATTTTTTTTATTTTTTATTTTATAACCAAACATGTCATTTTGAAATTTTCATTAATTAACTTTTCCCATCTCTATTTTCACCCTATTTTGAGAGGATGAAAAATTTTAAATTTAGCACTTATTTTTTTTCCATTTTTTCACATTATTTTTCTTTTTTTTTTTTTTTTTTTCTTTTAAAAAATCAAAAAGTGATAAAATTTAAGGTGGTTTTTGAATGACAAAAAAAAGTATAATAAAAGTAAAAAGATTTGATATAAAAGTGATATGACAAAATTTGATTTGAAAAAAGTATAAAATATTAATAAAAGTTGATAAATTTTTATTAATTTTGGTAAACCAAACAACCTATCCTCTTCTTCTTTTTTCTTTTATTTTTCTTCGCATTGAGATCATTCCATGCAAATAGATTGTAAAACAGCAAACTTTGGGAATGTTAGAAGGAATGGAATTATAGGAGAGAACTGAGTATGACAGGTATGATCTTCTCTATTGTTGAAAGCTAGGAAAATGTCTCGCCGGAGATTTGAAGTTTGCTCGGATCAGGAAGATTATAGGATTGGGACACAATTGTTGATTGGGACACAATTGTTTCTATACTTCCATGTTTCCCCCAAGTCAGGGAGATGATATATATGTGTGTGTAGTTACAAAGATTTTCCAATTACGTCTCTCGAGAGTGTTTTTCGCAGGCATCATTAACAGAAGCCAATCATCAGAAGAGGTTGCAGGATTAGATATGAGAATTTTAAGCCCAGCGATGATGAGAACCAAATTGCTCTGAAAATTTTTGTAGTGCATGAAATTAAAAGATGGTTTGTTCGGTAATAAAAAATACCATCAAATGTGTCCATCACGTCCACAGAAGGTGATTGAAAATCAAGCCTACAATGAAAGACAAGTCAGAAGAAAGGGGCGAGAAGAGTTCCCTTTGATACTTAAGTCAGTAATGGCTTGAGAAAGTAAGGAAGTAAATTTCATAGCCAAGAAGTGGACAATAGTAAATATATCTAGACTTGAAACTAATTGTTCTATTTATAGTATGGTAATGTGAGTAAATTTATATAAAAATAATAGGAAGAAATCATTACCTTTCCACTGTGGGGGCTCGGCTCGTGTGGCAGCCCTCCTTCTCATTTAATACCTATCACGTAACATTAAATGAATGTATGGCGGAAGTCAAGTTAGTGAATGTGACTTGAATATAAAAAATGTCCAAATATTACATCCACTTGCCACATGCATGATGAGATCCCAATTGGATGAAGGAAGTCGTGATAGATGAACGACAAGCCAAATTCACTATTCCTTGCTAAGTCATCTTGTAGGGCCCATTCATCGTGGTCGGGAAGGGAGGAAATTGATACTTATTCTGCTAGGCATGTTTATGTTGAGGAACTTGCCACGTGTTTCGATATTTTTTCACACTGACATGGTTTAAGGTTTCATTCTCATTTTCACGCATAGAAGGACAAGTGAAGGAAAAGTGATTTGGATTCTATTTTTGAGTAATTTTTTTTTTTTTGTTAGAAGAGCTTCGTAGATAATGAGCTGAAGAAAGAGGTTTGAGTACTCTTTGTGGGTAGCTCAAGGTTCCGGCGGAATTTTTAGTGGGGAGGGAGAACTAGAATTACTTATAAAGTCATTGATGAGTCTTAGAAATTTCATGAGGGAAAAACAATCCCAGTAAGGTGCTATCCTAAGAATGTCCATTCGTATTGAAAACTTAGTTAACTCTTGACAATCGATCTATGTGAATAATAAATATCTTATGATTGGCATGTCATAATGAGTTTCAGGGAGCTGCAGTGAAAAAATATACTACAGGGGCAGCAATAAAAATTAAACGGTTGAGATTTCTTTATATTTAATTCAAGAGTTCTAATTTAATTTAATTAAAATTATTTTCAAAATAAGAATCAAAGTTTAAAAAATTTGATTTGTGTATAATGAATGTAGGATGTCAAATCTCACATGTCATTAAAGTATAAAAAAATCTCACATGTTTATTTTTTCACCACAGCCCCTTGGAACACGTTCATAATTCTCTCCCTCAAGCCTACAATTACAAAAAAACAAACAACTAAGGACAATGGTCTCCGACATTCCAGTACTTAGAAATTCAGAGAATATTTAACTTACTTAATTATCATCGTAAATAGGTTAGAATAAAGTAAAAGTTAGTCCTGTTTTCATAAGAATTAAAATGACAGTTCACGGTGTATTTAATACGCATGATATTATTTATTTGCAAAGTGATAAATGAGCTATTAATATCTATCATATCTGTCCCTCACTGACAAAGTAACGAGCTAGCTAAGTTATAATAATAACTTAGTTAAATTATAATATTACATTATACTAAAAAAAATGAATCGGAACCTTAATTCTCTATTTTGATGTGATGTATTTGAGGTTGAAAGTAATCTTGGGCTCAAAACTGATCATTGAGGTCAGTATGTAAACTCGTAACTCACATACGTGTGTTCGGAATGACTATCATGTGTCCAGTATACATTTTTTTTTTTTTTTTTGTATCAACATGATCTATCATGTGTTTATATATATTCAAGATTAGCCAAAGACTTAAGAGAGAGAGAAAAGAAATGTGCTACTCATCCTAAATTTAAATTGTTTTAGAGTCATTTTCAATTTAGCACCGACAGTTGGGAGGGCATAATTAAGCTCCTTTCCTCAAAATAAACTTTTCCAAATGAAAGAAGAAAAATACTTAGCTTTCTGCTTACTTGAGCTTGAGGAAGAGCTCTTTGAGATAGAAAATTTAAAGTAGAAAACTTTTAAAAACAATTAATCCTAATTATATTAAATTCTCCACGTCTCTCAAATTTACGACTACTCGTTGCCTAATTAAGGCAAGAGGCATTAAGGTGCCGTTTGGAGCTCTGAAAAACGATGAAATGTTCTGAAAAACTCTGAAAAACTCCCAAAATCTCTATATTTCTCTAACACTTTTTACACATTCACACATATTACAACTCTAGAAAAAATTACATAACTCGAGTTCGATTAATCGAATAGCTGTAATTTTTTTTTTAATGTGACCACCGTTATCTAAGCTACCAAACAAGACCCATTGTCAATATTTTTTGAAGAAATTTAAAAATCGTTCTGACGGATTTCAAAACCGTTCCGACGGATTTCTCTGCAAAAGTCAATATTTTTCACTATTCATCTCTGAAAAACGTGATTTGTCACCAAACACCCAAATATCACTCAAACCACATTTTTCGTTGTTTTTCGTTGTTTTTCGTTACTCCAAACGAATTTGTCAAACGATTGATTCTAGAAAAATCTTCAGAATCACTCCCCTTATTTATAGTTCTTACCCTTTCAAGCAACTACTGGGTTCAATCTCCCACCTCTGAAAAACCCATCAAACAACCTGCCCAAAAAATCAACCCATCAGGCAATTGGTGTATAAAGTTCAGATTTTTTTTTTTACTCTTTCCAGCACCGCCATGGGTTCTGGGTTCTCAGCTCTTGAACCCCCATCGCCGGAGCCCAGTCTCGGAGACTTGCCGGAGGGCTGCGTGGCCTCGGTTCTTGCGTACTTGGATCCGCTGGAGATTTGTGGGCTTGCGAAGCTGAGCCAAGCCTTTCGCGGCGCTTCGTCGGCAGATTTTGTGTGGGAGTCCAAATTGCCTGCGAATTATGGCTCTCTTATTCAGAGAGTGTTCAGTGATTTCCCCTTGGAATTGTGTAAGAAAGATATATACGCGAGGCTTTGTCGACAAAATTCCTTTGACGGAGGAACAAAGGTTCGATTTTTTCTTTATTATATCTTCTGTTTGTTTCTGCAGAATATGTGTTTGGTTTTATGTTTGTTACAGTTCCTGGAAATTTCTGTTTCTTTCCTGATAAATAAGAAATTGAAAAATCATGTGAGAAAGTCTTTTTGGGGAATCCGATTCATAGTTTTTTATTTTTTAATTTTTATTTTTAAGGATGATTAATTAGGCTGTTGAAATGGGTTATGTGCAGAAGGTGTGGCTGGATAAGAGTACAGGAAGAGTTTGTTTGTCAATTTCTTCAAAAGGGTTGGCGATAACTGGAATAGACGATCGAAGATATTGGAATCGAATTCCGACAGAGGAATCTAGGTGAGGACGTAGATTCAGTTTTTGTTCTTTATTTTTATTTTTATTTTACTTTTTTTTTTCTTTTGAGTGTGGGAGGGGTACGTTGGAAACAGAATATGTATGTGTATTTTTATGCTTGTGTTTTAGATTGGCTGATCAAATGCTGGTCAATTCCTCGTCGAAACCCTCAAAAATTAGGTTCTTTGCTTTGCTTTTTTATCAGTTTGACCTGACCTGTGATTCTTTCATTGTGATTCCCCCCCTTCAAGCATTTAATTTTGGGTTTGTTTGATTTTCAGTCTTGGCTACTAATATATGTGCATGTGATCTGCTAACAAGCTCACTTTTCATTGTAAGAGGCTATGTCATATGAACTTTTTTAGATACGGGTGTTGTCCGACCTGTGAAATTGGATATTTAGCCTAAATTGAGAATAAAAAATAAACTGTACATGAAACTCTCGTATTATGCACTTATTAAAACTTTTCTATAGGACCTTTAAATATATATATATATACACACACATATATACGAGAATTTGATAAATATACATATATATATATACACATAATTATAAAAGGTATTCAGTTCTGGTATCCCCATATCTGTGAACACGAGAATTTGATAAATTAAACGCTTGGACATACACACAGAAATTCATGTAATTATAAATTGGTGGTAAGAGGTATTGCAACTAGTTTTTTTTTTTTTTTTTTTTTTTTTTTTTTTTGGGTGGGGGGGCTAAAATAATGAGGCAAAAGTACAATTTTTTAAGTGTAGGGATAATTTTTAATCTATTTGGTGAATGGGGGAGATTATCTCCATTAGCTTCATGTAGGTCCACCCCTTGGTAAGAGGTGTCATTTGCTCGTAAACTAACAATGGATTTCAGAAATCTATTTACAGTTGGTGTCATCTTGTTTCATGTAATATTAACAGTCATTCCACCGAAAAGAAAATGCTATTATGGCGGATCTTGATTATTTTGTCCGCCTACAATTTAGCAGAAAAATAAATAATAAAAAGTAGAATGTGTAGAAGGTAGAGCTGCATCTATTATGAGGACTGCATTTTTATATATGGTCAATGAAGAATTTGTCTGATTGTCTGTACAAATGGGGAAAAGAAAAAAAAAAAAAAAGCAAAGGCTTGAAACGGATGGTTAAAGCTAAAAAAGTCAGGCTGATTGTTGATACACTGCACGGGACCCATTCCGTTCCTGTATTTGTCTTTCATGTTCTAATTTCTCTCTCTCTCTCTCTCTCTCTTTTTGATGTTATTATATTTGGAGCACATTGAATGGTTACTGAAAAGCACTGGGGTATAGTTGCTCGTCGTTTATTTTAATTTCTCACATGAAAACAATTGCTATTGAAAGGCTTGAAAGGGAGGGTTCTTTCACAGCATCAATGTCCAGTGAAAGCTGTGAATGTTGAAAGTGGACAAATTGTTAATTTGACTGATTCTGAATGGTAATGTTAATTCTGACCTCAGCTCCTTTTTATCAACTACGAATGTATTGACATGAACATGGACAAAA
>JAVXUM010000004.1:9306505-9318366 GCA_035590655.1 Pouteria glomerata
TATATTCCATGGAATCTGGTTGATTTGTGCACGTTGCAGGAGTTGAATCTAAGTAAAAATCCAATTTGTTGCCTACCTGAGCTTCCAATGAGTTTAAAACGTCTGAATATTGAAGGTTGCTGCTCCTTGGAAATGTTAACAAACCTACCAAACCTTTCTTCTCAACTACTTTTCAATGGAGAAGGTTGTGAAAAACTAGTTGAAATCCAGGGATTATTTAAGTTAGCACCTGTTGATTTAGAAATGGCAAAGGAGTTTGGCTTGGCTGACGTGTATTCTAATGGAATGCTTCAAGTGCCACTGATAAGTTGCCTAACGGAGACTAAAAATCACCAAAAAGCTCCAATACTCCAGGTTCTCTCTCTCTCTTCCTCTCTCTCTCTCTCTCTCACACACACAAAAATATGTTATCTGCATTTTATTCAATTAATAATAGTTAAATTTGTGAATTAAATGGATGGCATAGGGGCTATACGAATGTGGTACATACAACATTTTTCTTTGCGGGAGGGTAATTCCTGATTGGATTACTAAAAAGAGTGAAGGAAGATCATGCATATCTTTTACAGTTCCATCATCATCTCCAAATCTTAAGATCCGAGGCCTCAAAATTTGTGTTGTCTTTGAACCTCATCATATACCATATCTCCCTCTGCGACCTTGTTATATTGTGGTCAATAATGAGACGAGGAATCTAAATGTGATCTATAGTCCAGTATTTAAAATCTGTGACATTCAAAATGAAGACATAACATGGTTAAGCAATTGGAAGATGGCAGATCAGCTGATGGGAGCTGGGGATAAAGTAAATGTATGGATGGCAACACAAACACAAGAGAAGGTAAGAGAATTTGGAATCCAGATTGTGTGTGATGACAATCCAGCTATTTGTCATCAGGATGTCCATCTTGATTTGTCAGACTATCACGTAAATGAAGACATAACATGGTTAGGCACGACAATCGCAAGCCGGGGCATTCTCAAGATGATAAACTGGTCAAGAATTGTAAGGTTAGCAAAAGGTGAGTATAGCTTGACCATTTTACTTCACGGATAATGAGTATTAGAAAAGATCGACTGATTACAAAAAAATCATTATTTTGAATTACTTCTCTTTAATATTGATTCACAAACCAGACTCCACCTTTTCAATTGTTTTTTAGAATAACACATTTCTTTTTCCTTAAACTTTTAATCAATTACTTGATATACAGATAAGAAAGCTGGTGAAGAAGGATGCGAAAATAACAGAGCATTGGCATTGGAGGTAAATAATATAGTTAGGACCAACAAAAGTGTTATTTACTTGATGTGCTTTGTTTATTTTTTTACCAAACAAAAATATTAATCGATTTTTGCATAACCTTCTTTCAAAGATCAAATTAACGTTGGATTTCAAAAAATAATAATTCTATGAAATTAAAGTTGGATTTCAAAAAATAATAATTCTATGAACTCATTAAGTAGTTTGAAAATTTTTGAACTTCAATTTATTAATGAAAGTACCGTTAAATTAAGAACTACTTAGTTTATTTTACTTTGATGTTGATCTATTAATCCATATATTTGAACTTGTGTATAGGCAGGTAGCACCGACAAGTATAGCTTCATCATCTTATCTATTAAATTGTTAGGATAAAAAGAAGAAAATAATTTATGATAAAGTGTGTAACCGGGAACGTTGCTGGATGGTCCGAGACGTTTCCGGGACTGCTGGTAATCGCTGTCTGAACACCGGTGTGGTGCCTGCCAAAGGACCTCCGATGCTTAAGTTAGCAAGAGAGGAGAGACAATAACTTGGCAGAATAATCGTAGGGTGTCAATGTACGCGTACCTTCATACCAAGGGTGAAGATGTATATATAGGCATGCATGGCGCTGCATGGATGCTATGCATGCGAATAGTAGATTATCGTATTCCCCTTTCAATCATAATGTGCCACGTGTAATGTAGATCCGCAAGGACGATATTCTCTGGTGGCCAGCCGAAATTGTTAGTAGTGGAGCGTAATTCTCAGCGCGGATCATGGTGTGTCAGAGGGTAGTGGTGGGTACAATACGTACACATTTGTACACATTTGTCTTTTTGTCGAGATCGGTCGGGTCTTTTTGTCGAGATCGGTCGAGAGTGTAACGGTGCTGGTCGCTCGGGATCGTTCACTTCGGGGTTGGGGATCGACCGACCGATTAATATCGGTCGGGGTAGGGTTGATCGTGCAACCAGGGGTGCCCGGGTCGGTCCCATTAGGCTGGTCGTTTGCGGTCGGGTATTATGCTTGGTCGGGTGCACCCTATCAAAAAACACGTCTATGTGAAGGCTTGGTACACATTGTTTAATGTTACATCGAAGGCTTGCCCATTAGGCTAATCAACTAATTTATGTGATAGATTTTTTTTTTTTTTAATGACAAATCTCTCTCAATTTTCTTTTTATTTTCTATCCAACCAAATAAAAGTGAGAAATTCCACACATGGTCGACCTGCACACAGTCTGTTGATGGACAAGCCCCATACTGGATGGGCCATACTAGGCCCAGATTCGAGTTCCAAACATTGCCAGAGCCCGAGTATAAAACCACCCCATGCCGTATTAGGGTTGCCTGCAGCAAGCGATAAAGGCAGTTGGAGATCAGCAGGGGCTTTGTTGCCGATTTCTGAACCCGTCGTGTCATCGTCTTCCTCTCACCTCAACCATGGTAGGGCTCTCTCTCTCTGTCTCTCTCTCTCTGTCTCTCTGTCTCTCTCTCATATATATATATATATCGTACTATGTTTATACCATATATCAATACTTCAATCTAATGCGACGCATCGTCTTCTCTTAAGATTATCACAGAGAAGAACCGCCGAGAAATCTGCAAGTACCTCTTCCAAGGTCTCTCTCTCTCTCTCTCTACATATATATATACTTATATATATAAATGTATATATGTATGCACATGTCCTTGCGTTTTTAGGTGTCGTTAACTGAGATCTCTATCTTACTTGGGGGGTTGTTTTCTGGTGAGTATTGCAGAGGGAGTGTGCTACGCGAAGAAAGACTACAATTTAGCAAAGCATCCGGAAATTGATGTGCCGAATTTACAGGTGATAAAGCTGATGCAGAGCTTCAAGTCGAAGGAGTATGTGCGCGAGACCTTCGCTTGGATGCACTACTATTGGTATCTCACCAATGACGGCATTGAATTCCTCCGAACCTACCTCAACTTGCCTTCCGAAATTGTCCCTGCCACTCTCAAGAAGTCCGCCAGGCCCATTGGCCGCCCAATGGGTGGCCCACCAGGCGATCGACCCCGGTAAATTTCATGTACCTAAGTATCCGCTTGTATATTTGTTGTTCATATTTTGTCTTGGGATTGTTTGATTGATTGTTCTCTGATTTGGGCTTTTGTTGATTGCTGGGAATTAGTGGTCCTCCGCGGTTTGAGGGAGATAGGCCCAGGTTTGGTGATAGAGAAGGATACCGTGGAGGTCCCCGGGGAGGACCTCCAGGGGAGTTTGGCGGTGACAAGGGTGGAGCTCCAGCTGATTTCCAGCCTTCTTTCAGGGTAATTTATCTCCCAATTGTTGTCAATATTCTACAAATAATCTCGTCATCATTAATTAAGCTGCTGCTTCGAAGAATTTAAGATTATTGCAGCACTGGAGTTGGTTTTTTATATGGTTTATAAATGTTAATGGCATTTCCATGCTAAAATTAGGGGATTCAAAAAGCTTAAATTTCATATTTAATTCTGTAATTTAATAGTAGCTATTGGCTAATAATTCAAGGTTATAAATGGAAAACAAATGGACATGATGGTAAAAATTTGGATTTTTTGCTTTTTTGTGACATTTTGTTACTAGAATGGTCATCTAGTGATTTGTTTCATTTGGTGAATTATTGAGTCTCTGACCTCTGTGCTTGTGATTGAGTTTTCAACTGTTTCCTTATGCTATGTTTGGAACATGGGCGAAGGGAAAATAAGATTACTAGTTTTTGTAATTTTTTATGCTATTGATTCTTTTTACATAAATATCTATTCATTTTACTTACACTTTCCAACTCAACCGAAAACAAAATGAAATAAATGTGGCCTTTTCACTTCTACGTTACACATTTGTCATTTTCCTTAACTTTGCCTTCCTTCCACGAAACAATGTTCCAAACATAGTCTTAGTGATTGATGAAATATTTTTAACCTGGCAGCAATTTTTCTCATGATATTCCATTTATTTTGTGGAACATTTGATTTGAATATATCCTACTATCTCGTTTTTTGTGCATGTGAGACATTAGTCATCTTAAGAATAACAACTTAGAGTATGCATTTAGGAATTTGAAGCATACCCAATTGAATATATGATTTGTTAATCTAGCTTCTCAGTATTTCCATTTGTGCATCTTTATATTGCTATTATATATATTTTCATTCAAGGAATTCGTACATTTACTGCCGACATTAGACATTTAGAATGGTGTCGATTTAATTTTTTTCTATTAATTTGCAGTTACCTTGAGAAGCTTTTATATGCTCATCATTTGTTGTTAATTCTTTATTCATTTTATGAAGGCTTTGTAATTTTATGGACGATTTTTTATTCCTACATTGAATATTTGATTTAAGGCAAGTGAAATTGAGTCACTAAAGCTAGTTAATTTGTTGGCTGCCCCTGGAACTCTTCTTTTGCGTTCTAATTACATTGTCCGTTAAGATGTTGGTTGCGTTTGGGATACAACAAAATAAAATAAAATCTTACAAATCTCTAAAAACACGAATTACGAGATTATAAAATATTATTTTTTTTCTCACAACACAAAAAACGAGATACTAACTTTTAAATTTAATATAATTTTATACTCACTACACAAAATCCGAGACATTAATTTTTTATTTTATACAATTCTAAACACACCCGTTATTACTTGTGGTTGATAAAAATTATCTTTGTCATTTGGTGATGCTTTTAAATTTTTGTTATTTTTTATATTGTTGATTTTTTGTTTTCTACAGAACAAAGATAGAAAACATGTATGATAATAATGGGGACCGGCAGTTGGTTGTAGTGCAAAGCGGTGATTGGTGGTGGACACAAGAAATTCAGAAATTACACTAGTAGTGGTGTTGGTGTTCATCAGTAGGTAGTGGTGGTTGAAAATAGGCACAGTAGCGGTGATGGATGTGTTGTAGTGAGCAGGAGTTGGCTTGGAGAGGGACCCGATTCCCTCCGTAAAAAATCAATTATAATTTGTGATCACAAATCATTGAACTCATCATAACAAATAGTTCCACATGAAAGAGGCATTGCAAATAGGTATAATATATTGAGGACTTTAATTGAGTAGATATCTAAAGTCACTTGAGCCAAACAAAGTGACACAAATTCCTCACAAGCAAACGAAACGAAAGAAAACCCCATGACCGTGGCTGAAAGTGATGGAGAATAGATATAGCAATGACGTGCTTGTGATGTTAGTGAGTTGGTGGTCATAGTAGGGACAACAGTGGTGGTGACCGGTGAGTGATGGTAATTGAAGTGTTGTTTCGTATAATAACTAGTTATGAACAGTGTGAACTCATTTTTTTTCTTTTTGTTTTTATAAATAAAGTGACAACTCATTTTTGATGATTCATCATTTGAAAGTTTTTTAAAATTTTTGAAAAAGAAAATATCTAAACAAAATCTTGTAAAATGTTTTCATTATCAATTTTTAAAATTTTGAAAAGTAATATAAGAAAACCAGTGCCTCTTAGGCACTAGATTTGTGAGGAAACATGCATCTCTGCCTTTAGGTTATCGGGAAAGCTTTCAAGTGTCACCCGCCCAACACGAGAAAAACCAATCTCCTTTGCACTAAAATTTGTTTTTTTTTCAACATATTTTTGCAATAATGAATTTTCATGTCTTGTTTGTCTCAATATTATCTTAGTAATAAAATGATAAAATCCTCTTTGTTACCAACGTGCAGGGTCCTGGTGGAAGAGGGGGTGGCTTTGGTCGTGGAGCCGGTGGCTATGGTGCAGGGCCAGCTAGCTCAGGTCTTCCTTGAGCTTCTGCTATTCGGAACTTGAAGCTTTGGCAGTTTGGCATGCCGGATGCTAGCAGAAGAAAGTTACGATTGCTTTTAGATTTCTCTGTGTTTACCTGATAGCATTTTGGTACTAGATTCGAGTTATGGGAGGCCTTTGTTTTTCATGTTTTGTGGATTTTGATTGATGGAATTTGGAGAAACCAATATTTCTAGATCAATACATTTCCTTGTGTTACTTTTATTTCACCTTGTTAGCTTAAATCAGAAGTCTTAAAATTTGGAATTATATTTGGGTATTATTTTTTCAATAATGTGTCTACTTAACCTGATTGTAAATGATTTGGGGCAATGACAATATTAGGGTTGGTAAAATTGATTGATACCCTTCTGGTTATATCTTGATAATGATGAGCTTTTTTCACCCAATCAATGATAAGCTGATCTTATTATTATTATTTTCCCAGTCCATAGCTCTTTTTTTTTTTTTTGATAACCTTCATTCCATAGCTTTGAGGTGGCATTACTTTGGATTGTTTAAGGATCATACTTGGTAAACTTCACCGTTGAAGGGAGATAAATGGAGGGGATGGATTGATTCAGGGGAAACAGAGTTCCTCGCCTTACGTTTGGTTCCAATTCTATGTTTTGCTCCAAGTCCTAAGTGAATTTATTTCTTATTTTAACTTATGAAAAATGATGTCTCAGATTTTCATCTCTAAAAGATGAAACTTCAATCCTGGGAAGAGAGGAATGAGCTGTTCAGAAAGGATAATTTTAACCTTGAGAAAAAAGAAAGGGGGGGGGGGTGGTGAAGAAGAAGCCCCAACCTCTACGAAAATGGGAGAAAGAACAAATTTATTTATAGAGAGAGAGAAATTGCAGAAGCCTACATATTTTATTTCGTGTTTAACCCAATTCAAGTTATTCTAGATTTCAGGTTTCTACAAATTGGCTTCAGCCTCTAAGTAGGGGAAAAAAATAATAATAAAATAAAAAATCTCAAGAGAGAGGACAATTTCCAAAAGGTATATATTTTATTCAATGTCACATTCTAGGTTACATTCTCTGCACATGGAAACCTACAGACACCAGAAAGGAAACCTGATTAAAAAAAAAAAAAAGACGAAGAAGAAATATAAGTGGCTTCACGGCACACTTGAAGCTCACTTTCTTAACAAGAAAGAGGCCCTCCTCAGTCAACTTCCTCCATTTTGCTCTCCTCATTCCCCTCCTCTTCCAGTGCAGGCATGTCAGTGTCCTCACCACCAGCAGTCCCATCATCATCTTCAATGCTCAAACCCAACTTCAGCATCCTGTGAATTCTGCCAGCAAATGTATTGGGGTCATCAAGGCTGAACCCAGAAGTCAGAAGGGCAGTCTCATACAGCAGCAGCACCAAATCCTTAACAGATTTGTCATTCTTGTCAACCTCTGCTCTTTTCCTCAGCTCCTCTATTATACCATTGTCCGGGTTGATCTCCATCGTTTTCTTGCTAGACATGTACGCGCTCATGCTGTTGTCCCTCAAAGCTTGAGCCTTCATGATCCTCTCCATGTTGGCTGTCCAGCCATACTCTCCTGTCACCAAGCAGCAGGGGGAATTCACAATTCTATCAGACACAACCACTTTCTCCACTCTGTCTCCAAGGATATCCTTCATCACTTTGCAGAGATTCTCAAAGGACTTCTTCTTTTCCTCCCTCCTCCTCTTCTCTTCCTCGGAGTCATCCTCAAGTTTCAATCCTTCTTTAGTCGCTGAAACCAGTTTCTTCCCATCATACTCCTTCAGTTGCGTGACAACATACTCGTCTATGGCATCAACCATGAAGAGAACTTCATATCCCTTCCTCTTGAGTTTTTCCAAGAATGGCGAGTTCTCAACTGCCTTCTTGCTCTCACCGGTGATGTAGTAGATGTCCTTCTGTCCCTCCTTCATCCTCGTGACGTAGTCCTTCAAGCTGGTCATCTCATCACCGCTCTTGGTTGAGTAGAAGCGAAGGAGGTCAGCGAGCTTGGCCCTGTTCTGGCTGTCTTCATGAATACCCAGCTTAATGTTCTTAGAGAAAGCTTCGTAGAATTTGTTGTAGTCCTCTTTGTTCTCCGCAATTTCAAAGAACATCTCAATGCACTTCTTAACAAGATTCTTCCTGATCACCTTCAGAATCTTGTTCTGCTGGAGCGTTTCACGTGAAATGTTGAGTGGCAGATCATCGGAGTCAACCACACCCTTGACAAAACCGAGGTACTCTGGGATGAGCTCTTCACAGTTGTCCATTATAAACACCCTACGGACATAGAGCCTAATATTGTTCAGCTTCTTCCTCGTGTCAAAGAGGTCGAATGGGGCTCTCTTAGGTACAAATAGGATGGCTTTGAATTCAAGCTGCCCTTCAACAGCAAAGTGCTTCCAAGAAAGGGGATCCTCCCAATCATTGGTGAGGCTCTTGTAGAAGGCTGCATACTCCTCCTTTGTGACCTCTTCAGGTTTTCGGAGCCAGATGGGTTTTTGCTTGTTGATGAGCTCCCACTCATGAGTCACCTCTTTAATTTTCTTCTTCTTCTTCTTGGTCTCCTTCTCCTTATCTTCATCCACTTCCTCAACGTTACCTTCCTCATCCTTCTTTCCTTCCTCATCTTCTTCATCATCACTGATCTCTTTGTCAACACTTTTCTCAACCCAGAGATAGATTGGGTAGCTAATGAACTCAGAGTGCTTCCTCACTAAATCCTTCAACCTCCTTTCCTCCAGGTACTCCGACTACACAAAATCAAGTCCAAATGATTCTCAATGACTAGTTAAATTGTTCGAATTTGTATCTTATGAATTTGAATTGGAAAAATTTAGTACTAATTATTGAAAGTGAATAAATCAAATAATATATATATATTAAACTCATCCATTCCAAATCCAAATTTATCCAGATGCTTACTGTGCAGTGAATCAATAAAATTGAATTTTTTTTTACCTGATCTTCCTTGAGGAAGAGTGTGACTTTGGTTCCTCTGCCAAGTGGCTCTCCATCAACGTCCCTCCTAACCGTGAAAGACCCACCGGCCTGAGACTCCCAGACGTACTGGTCATCGTCGTTGTGCTTGGTGGTGACAACCACCTTCTCCGCCACCAGGTAAGATGAGTAAAACCCAACACCGAACTGACCAATCATGCTGACATCGGCCCCCGCCTGCAACGCCTCCATGAATTCCTTCGTCCCAGACCTCGCTATTGTCCCCAAATTGTTCACCACATCTAACACAAACCCACATGAATTCCGTTAGTTTCAGGTTTCAGAACGCCCAAACACGCAGATTCGAGATATTCAATGGTCGTGTTATTACCTGATTTAGTCATTCCAACGCCGCTGTCGATGATTGAGAGGGTCTTATTGACCTTGTCCGGGACGATCCTGATGAAGAGCTCCGCCTGGGAATCAAGCTTGCTCTTGTCCGTCAAGCTCTCGAATCTAATCTTATCCAATGCCTGCAACAAGACCCACAAACCAGAGCCGTCTTGCACCCAAATCAAACCCACCAAAAAATTAAAAAATAAAAAATAAAAAATAAAAAATAAAAGATAGAAACAAAAGAAGTCATATATATATATATATGCATATGTATATGCATACATCAGAGGCGTTGCTGATGAGTTCGCGGAGGAAGATTTCTTTGTTACTGTAGAAAGTGTTGATGATGAGGCTGAGGAGCTGGTTGATCTCTGCCTGGAAGGCGAAGGTCTCCATCTCGCCCATCTGAACATCCGCCATTGCCGATCAAGTGAGTGAGGATTGGAATTGAGAGTTGTGAAATCTAAGGAGATTTGTTGTGAGAGTGAATTTACAGTATCGTAGATTAAGAGATGAGGAGGGAAAAGGTAGAGGGAGATATTTATGTTTGCGGAAGGTGACGGTAGTGAGCGGGGGAATGAGGCGGTGGAACCTCTTCCGAAGCTTGTGGAATCCTCCATTTCCCGCCGCTTCCATTCTCTTCTACGTAAACCATCTCATTGGTCGTATTATTATTCCATTATCATCCTCCAGCTCAAATTTGGTGTACTTTGGTTTGGAACTAGTTAAAAAGGAAAAGGGGGAGAAAAAAAAAATATATATATATATATATATTTAAATTTCTTTAGGGGGGTCTTAATTAATTATTAATTCAACAATACTGGTTGCTATTTTAAATAATAATTAATTAAAGTAAAAAAATAAAATTTTCATTTAATTTAAATTAAAAAATTATTAAAAATATATTCCAAACTTATGAATTTTACTTTACCTATTTATTAATGTGAAATTGATAAATATATTTTAAAATTAAATAATCAGATCATTAATTAATTAAAATTCACGTTTAAAAATAACTTCTGACCTCCTATACTTATCAATATATTTGAAACTCTTGTTATTTTTATGTGTATGTTACTTATAATAGCTGGACTCAACTATGAGTGCCTAAAGTTATGGAGTAAAATAATAATTTATAATTTTAAGTGCCCAAAATTAGGTTTAAAATTATTAATAGTGGATACGTTTGGTATTCAACAAAATAAAAAAATAATACAAAATTCTACAATTTTCTATAAAACTCTACAAATATGAAGTCTGAAATTGTAAAATTTAAATTTTTTACTCACTACACTAAATCCGAGACTGTAAAATTTAAATTTTTTACTCATTACACAAAATTCGAGACATTAGCTTTTTATTTTATATAACTCCAAACAAGCACAGTATGTCAACCCTTAAACATACTCATATATATACGTGCAAATTAAATTTTTAGAGACAAAAATTGAATCTCAAATGTAAATACGTATGAATGAGTTTAAGATACCAGCTGACGCATAACCAAGTACCAAAAATTTAAATTTAAAAGTTAGATGCTTGTTAATTTACTATTAGGATGGTGGAGTTCTTGTCATTTCATTTACAAATGTAACGGTGTTAACGTTTGTACTTTTGTGCGAGCTATTACGAAATGTATAAGTGCTAATTTTTTAGCTAAGGAGGTGTAAGTGCTATGAGTTTATTAGTTCAATTATCCCAATTCATAAATATCGATAATTTTATCTATCATTGGAATAGAATTCTAATTTTAACTCAAGTCAATTTATTTCTACATTTGAATTAGGGAGCGTTTGGAGCTTTTATCATAAAAATATAAAAAAAGTTTAAAAATTATTTATTTTTTTATTTCATTATATAAATTACGTGATTATAACTTTTTTTATAAATTTTCTGTCACTCCAAATACTCTTTAAATATGCATAAGACAAGAAATAATATAAAAGATGCTATTTGGCACACCAAAACACACAAAAAAATTACAAATTTTTTTAATTTACTTTAATTAAATTTCACTACATATCATTTTCTAACTAATTTATTCTTTTTTTTCTTATTTTTTTTTATGTCATCTACACACCACCGAAAATAACACAAGATCTAAACTTACCTTTGATGTCCCATAGAAACGCACAATTACAACTGTGCAAAATGTTGCTCATAAAAGGCCCGTTTAGTTTGTAAAAAACATTAAAAGTTTTTAAAAATTTTTAAAATTTATTCACTATTTATTTTATTACACAAATTATGAATTCATAACCTATCTCATTTTATTTCATTGTATTTCACTTTTTATCACTCTAAACACACTCAAAATCATATTGGTTAGTTAAGAGTTTTATAAAACTCTATAAAACTCTATAAAATTTTATAAAATATATAGAATTTTTCATTTACTATACTAATTGTAAACAATAATTTTGATAAATTTATATTAATTTTTATAAGTCTAAACATCTCATGTTCTTTTTGTTTTTTTGAAATGTAAAAAAATCTTCCATTCTTAAG